>CAJVRN010000235.1:987500-1050000 GCA_911728415.1 Lagocephalus sceleratus | reverse complement strand
AAGTGTGTAATGAGGTGAGAGGGAGGCACACTCTCACACACACACACACACACACACAGTTTAGGGTGTCTAGAGGCTGTAAGTAAAGGGCATTAAAATGTTTTTGGCAGCTAAAGGATTCAGTAGCAATGTGCTGTTTTCTCATTAATTTGGAAATTAGTTTCTAATTAAATAAAATCAATAGTTGGAAAATATATATTTGCCTCCCTGACGCTACATTAGTGCTGTTTGTCTTTTGTATTCCACATTTTGGCCTCTGTTTCTCGACCAGATTCTGATGTGACTGGCGTCCTTTCTAACTTAAACCTAACGTCCAAACGTGCAGCGTAAACAGGAAAGCATGCGTCGCCGCAGCAGCTCCCATCCAGATGTTTCACCTCCCCAAAAGCGCCTGGATCCACCTCCAGCGGCGGCCTGGCCGCAGCACAGGGGCTCTTTTGACGGCCCCGCGGGCGACTGCGGGGCGGCTGTTTGTGAGCAACACGCAGCGATTGTGCGGACGCAGGCACGAACCGAACACAGGCGTCACTCAAAGCTGCAGACAAAATGCCTTCAGTGGAGCAGACGCGCAGGCAAAATGGCCGACAGTTGGAAGCGCACGCCTGCGTGTGTGTGTGCGTGTGTGTGTGCATGTGTGTGTGTGTGTGTTCTGTTGACTGAGATGTTGGCAGCGTCCCAATGACAGATCCATACAGACGTCAAATAAAGCCGGCACTGTTGTGGAAGCACGGCTGCATCCAGGCCGCCATCTCGGGGTTCAGATCCTCCGCTGAGGAATAATCTGGAATCACTTCAGGACGTTATTTAATATCTGGGAATACTTTTAAGGGTTTGGTAACATTTAATTGTGTCCATCTTTATTTTATTATGAGGACATCTAACCTCCATTAACTTCCATCTTCCACTAACACATTAAAAAACTACTTTAAGAAAATGCTTAAAAATGTTCCAAAAAACATTAAGAAAAAACATCTTAAAACATATTTAAAAAATAACATTTTAACAATAAAAATAATTTCAAAAAAGACTTTAAAAACGACTTAAAACACATTAAAAATGACTTAAAAAGCTTAAAAAACACATTAAATATTAACTTAAAAAACAGTAAAAATACCTTAAAAAAATAAAGTTAAGTACTATTCTGTTAAACTCTGAAAAATCGTTAAAAAATAAAATGAAGTAAAAGTACACACGCAGACATTAAAGAAAACAATGTGAGTGAATAAAAATAATTTCAAAAAATATTTTGTACTTTCCAATAATGGATGACTTGAAAAATAAAAAAATAATAACAAAATTATGAATTAAAATATAATTAAAAATACCCAGAGACAAGGCCAAGAAAAAAAATCCCATAAATTATAATGTTGAAGGTTGTAATTTTCCTGTTTTAATCCCTTAACCCGGCCTCATATCAGGTGTTGGCTCACCTGGCATTTAATGGTTAATTCTGCTTTTTATGGGCCCAAATGTCGACATCTGAGGACACTTAAACATCATAATATTACAAATGTAGATTGTGGTCATGTTTTTATATTTTTTTACTATGAAATAGAGAAATTAAAATGCGTCCAAAGGAGAGCTGGGGTCCCAGAGGTTGTTTGAGCCGAACTTTTGAGGGCATTGGTTTCAAACGCTGCTGTCGGCTGGTCTGACGGCGTCCTTTCCCCGCCGTCCTGCAGCTCTGTCCGGAGGCCTTCAGGGTCAGAGCACCTCCTCCGTCAGCTCTGACATCAAGTCCGAGGACGAGGGCGACGAAAACCTCCTGCAGGACTCGAAGCCCCTGGAGCCAAAGAAGGAGGACCCGGACAGCAAAGACCTCAAAGCTATTGATAGGTCAAGATCTAGGTAACCCCGCCTCCCAGACGCTCACTGTCATCAAACCTCTATGTTGGGCTCAAGACATCGGCGCGCTCACAGGCCTCCCTTGTCCCAGCGTCCCTGATCCGGTCCCGTCAGACGTGGACGTCCTTCTTTTTAGGCTGCAAAGCTGATTTTTAGCACGATGACGCCATCGTGAGCAGAGATGAAAGCACGCTGGCTTTCATCAAAGCCAATATCAAAGCCAGCCAAGGCAGATGAGCCTTGGCTGGGGGGGCGAGGGCGCCATCGCGCCTTCGTCACATGACCTCAGTCAATCGTTTTGTTTTTCTGGTCTCTGTGAGGACAAACTGGGACAAGGAAGGACTCTGAGCCGTGTGTGTTCTGGAAACCAGCCTCTGGACTTTGATGAAGTGACCAAGTGTGATGAGAAGCAGCTAAATACGTCAGCTCCCGCTGAGGCCGCCGCTCCAGCGGGCCCCTCCCCCTAACCCTCCGGAGGCGCCCGCTGCAGCGGCGGTCGGCCGGCGCCGTTCGCGCCCTCAGCCTCTCCACGGCCTTGTGCCTGGTTTTAGCTGTTTCTCACGCAGCAGAGTAGAGCCCACGGTCCACATTCCCAAAGAGCCGCTGCCTCACAGCCGGGAAATCAGCACCGGAGCGACAACTCGCCATGGCAACTGGGAGTCGTGCAAATTGGAGAGAAACCATCAACGTACAGATGGAGCTCACTCCAGTGCTGGTTTCCCATCCTGGATTTATCAGCTGGAGGACGATAAAATCTGAAACATTTGGAACCCAAACCCCAAGATTCTGTCACGGTGGCGGTTATTTCAGTGATGATGATGATGTTTGTTATTTCTTCTGCTTCACCAGCGAAAGATTCAAGCAGCAGCAACATTTCAAACATTCAGATAATCGGTTTTTTTTACTTTTAATCTGAGAAAATAGTAAAATGATACGATATACACACACACACACCCTTGTCCTTCTATCTTTGTGAGGACTTTCATAGTCATACTGTATTACCCACTCCCTAACCCCTAACCATCCCACCTGACCCCCTGACCTCTGACCCATCCTACCTGACCCCTGACCTCTGACCTATCCTAACCCAGTTCTAACCTCAAACTTAAACCAGGTCTGGACCCTCAAACATCCTTTGAAGTTGTGAGGACCAGCAGAATGTCCTCACTTTGATAGTAGAATGAGGAGTTTGGTACTCTGTAGGTAGCAAATACAAGAACACACACACACACACACACACACACACACACACACACACACAGGTGTTGTTCCACTGCTGGTCTGCTTTGAAGCTGGGTTCTGCTGTGGTTCTCACGTCTTTCTTCCCCCGTTTCTCCCACCCTGCTCTCCCTGGTCCCCCGCCATTGGTCACCATAGCAACAACGATGACGAGGACCTGTCTCCGGAGCAGAAGATGGAACGGGAGCGGGAGCGGCGGATGGCGAACAACGCTCGGGAGCGGCTGCGCGTGCGGGACATCAACGAGGCGTTCAAGGAGCTGGGCCGGATGTGCCAGATGCACCTGAAGAGCGACAAACCTCAGACCAAGTTGCTGATCCTGCACCAGGCCGTGGCCGTCATCCTCAGCCTGGAGCAGCAGGTCCGAGGTCAGTACACGCAGAGCTCGGCCAGATCCGCCCCTGTGACCGCCGCAGCGGATGAGTTCGGGCGGGCCCAGTTCTTTGTGAAAGCCACGATCGTCACTCCCCCGCTTGTCTCCTCAGAGCGAAACCTGAACCCGAAGGCGGCCTGTCTGAAGCGCCGCGAGGAGGAGAAGGTCACAGTGACTTCGGACGGCGCCCCCCTCTCGCTGGCCGCCGCCCACCACGCCTCCGCCGCCATGGGTGATGGATCAAACCCCTTAGGACAAATGTAAAGTGCAGCAGCATCTCCTCCTGCCTTGAAGGGTCAGAATCTTGGCCGTAATCTGCTGTTTTACGCTCACTCAAGATCTCAAGGTCAAACCCAGACAAGGACGATTTGAATGAACAAAGTCGTTTTCTGAGCACATGACCACACGTTTACTTGTAAAGTTTGACTTTAAAAGGTTCAAACACGTCACGTAAACGTGCAGACAAACCTTTAGACTGGTGTTTGTAAGTATCAAACAACCTTACTGGTCTTACTGGGCCCACTGGGATGGCTCTACTGCCACATAGTGGGGAGACTGGCTGTAAATGTTGCGTAATCTGAACTGGATTCATGATTCATCAAAGCCTAGAGACGAGACAGTCTCCCTGAGCTGCCACCAGGGGTCACTGTTTAGGCCGCGCGCGTGTGTGTGTGTGTGTGTGTTTCTACTCAATCGTGTCTCTCTTTGCCTCCGCAGGTCAAAGCTGCCAGAGTTCATCAAGATGATGAGTGAGCACTTTGTCTGACGGTTTCTTCGACTCCACCTGGCGACTGATCAAACACGTCCTTTCGTCTGCCCGACCAATCAAACGATCCGGAACTCTGGGCGGACGGGCGCGATCCGCCGCCTGTCCGTCTTCGTCTGTCGTCTTCTACGCCATCTCCCTCTGTCGAGAACTCTGAACTCTCCACCCGGAAGCCAGCGGGGGCTCCCGTGCGGAGGCCCCGCCCCCCCCTCACGGCGGTGGACTGCGGGAAGCGCAGCGATGGAAAGCAACAGACAACGGTCTTCGGAACTACAGCACTTCTTGTTTTGTCAGCATTCCCTGTCCAAAACGGCCACGTGCTCGCTCGCCTGTGAGCGCGCACACTCGCGCAGCGCTGGCGTCCGTGCGCGCTCACAGGCGAAAACGCATCGGCGAAAATGTGATCAAAATGGAGGAAAACATATCATTGAGGGTCAAAGGTCGACTCGGGACAAAAAAGGCGCGGGGGCAAGGAATCCGGCGGTGGTCACGTGACGTGAACACGGTTTAATTTGCTCTGTGACTATCAAAGGTGTCCAACGGGAGGGGGCGGGGCTTAACAAAGCAGATGTTTTCGGTTGTGAAATCCGAGGCCTTAAGAGTCGTTTGAGTACCGTGAGGAGTCGCAGCGCCTCTACAGGATCCGCAGGGCTGGCGGGAGGAGGAGGGCCGCACAGAATTCCAAGTTTAGCACATTCCGTGAATCCCGGTGACTTGAACGGAGGCATCCCGAGAGCGAAGGGGAGGGGAGGGGTCGCGAGGATGAGGGGTTGTGAACGATGAAGACGCCACAAGGGAACAATCAGCAGACAGAGAGGCGCCGACTCCTCCTCTGGGGGGCCACGGCGGCGTTTTCGCCCCCCTCCCGCTTGGTTCTCTGCCCCGATTCGGTATTCGCTGGGACAATCCTACTTTTCCTCGACTTTTAGACTTTGGCCACGCCCCCCCACCAACGACCCCTCCCACCAACCTGACTGGTGCCGTCAGAGACCCTTGAGGCGTTTACGTCTCTGAACAACTGTTTCAAAGCCTGCTGCCTGGCTCAAGGGCGCAGCCCGCAATTCAGCACCAGCAACGGTAAAACGATCGTAGTGTTGGGGGGGCGGGGGTCAGCGACTCCAGCAAAGCCAAGCGGCGAATTGTTGGGTTAGACCCCAGCTCCGATAGCGAATTCAAGAAAAATCTCTGATATCGACTCCCAGCCCCGCCCCCTCCCAGTCCAAGCTCCGCCCCCTTCTCACTCTAGCCCCGCCCCTCCCTCCCCCACTGAAGCATTCCCACAGATGCAATCTGAACATTCACAGTTGTACCGACGTGCCTTTTAGAGTTCATATCATTGGAGTTGCCAGAGGACGACATTTACCTGGTCTTTTAATAGGATGCAAGCTTAGGGAACCCTGTTCTTAGCGGTTAGGTTCTATGCAGTCAGGTTTTTTACCAGACCTGGGAATTTAAGAAAAAAAAAGACAAAACGGAAAAAAAAGTATTTTTTGGATAAAGCAGCTCAGCTGTGTTTAACGTACTGTACGCTAATATGTAAGTAAGTGTTTTGGCATCCGGCCGATGAGACAGACGCCCGTCCCCACCCCCTCCGTCCCCCACGAGTCCTCCGTAATCCCGACCGCTCCCGTTACCACGGTGAAGGACGCGTCTCTTCTTGTATTATAGCTTACTAGCTTTTTATCGATATTTGAGCGGCTTGTCTGTGAGCCCCTGTAGTCTTCAGTACACGTGCGTGGCTGTATGTCGTAAAACAGGTTTTTTCGTTCTCTTTTTAAGAAGAATCATTTCTCCTCTTTGCGTTGTTCCTCCGTCTGTTCTGGTTTACATGTCTATTATTAAAAGTGTAAAAAAGAAGCAAAAAAAGAGGGAGAGAGAAAAGAGCAAAGCGACGCGATTGGTCTCCCGGCGTTCCCGTGTCGGTCGTCGTTAAAATTCTACCCAATCAGCAGGAAGGCGCAGAAACTGGAAAAGAATCTATTTGAATAAATCAATCTATATATAAATGTACAAAATATATACATTATATAAAGAGGGTGCCATTCTCTGTTGTTTTCCTATTTTTGTTGGCCTGGGAAGGAATTATTTTCTCACAGACTGAACTGGCAGAAGTCGCCGGGGGCCCCTCGGCGCTACCAGTCTCCCCCACTGACTCTGTTGTTGCCAGGCAACCCCCCCCCTCTGACAAGCACGGCGGCCAGTGCGGGACGGAACGGGACCGGAGTTCCATCGGCTCCATTCACTGCTCTCCGAGGCAACAACACACAGACATTTGTAAATTGTATGCAACAAAAAAGCAAACTTTACCATTATTTTAAAATTGTGTATGTAAAAGTTATATTTTTACATGTAGACTGTTGTTATTTTGTGTTCTAGAAATATGTTGTATGGGTTGTTTCTCTTTTTTTTTGTTTATTGTTCTTTTTTTTGGTAAAAAGATGAAAAAGTGAAATTCATGTGTGTTGAAAAAAAAAGTGTCACATTGAAAATGTAGTGAGGTCAAAATTTCCAAATTGTTGTTTTTTTTTTCAATATTTTTTAACATTCTGTTCTCTGTGGGAAACACTTTGATTAGTCGACGTGAGAAATCCGAAATCACAAAAGATGCGACTCTCCGCGCTTCGTGGCATCACCGTAACAAATTGGGTTTTGTTTTTGTTTTTTTTCACTCTTTCTGATTTATTTGGGGGTTTTTTTCCAGAGAAATGTGTAAATAGTCACGAGACATTTCCTGTGAGGTGAAGACAGTGAGAGGCGACGAGGACGGTGGTGAACTCTGTTAGTGCGCTTGTGTTTGTGGAGCGGTCCGGCGCCACACCTCGGCGGTCTCCGGTCTCGATTGCAGTGTTTTCGCTGAAGAAGATCATCAGCAAACAATCGTAGCTATTTTCCCAAAAAGAAGTCGCCACGCGCGCAGGCAGTTCCAGCCTGTCCGTCCCAGTGTTTGCCGCTAAAATTGAGCTTTGAATCAAAGGAAAAGCTGCTTTGAATTGGACCTACAGGCGAAACGCTCCGTCAGTGTAAGTACTCAATGTGTTTTTTAAGTAACGTTCTTTTCTGTGATGCTTTATTTCATATTTTCTCTTTGTTGTATAATCAAGTCATCTCCCGACGGACAGTATCTTCATTTTTATGTTATCCCAATGTTTCTACTAGCCAAATGTTAACTTTCTTCCCTCCTTGTTGTACATACACATCTCATTTCTCTTTTTCAGTGACTGTGCCATGAGCTTTGTAATCTGTTACTCTGTACCAGTTTTACTGCAATAATGAGTTGAATTCACAATGACTGCCGCCCTCCTTTGTTTCAAAAGCAGACGTCCCTTTTTAATCTCCTTCGCGCTACACGAGCTCACCACGTCGCCGAAGCCAGGCTTGCGATGAAGAACGTCTTCTCACGCGTTCGTGGGAAACGAGGCGTTTGTTGCGTTTTTAAAAATCTGCGAAAGCCCGCAGCCGTAGGTGAGGCCTTGAGCAGCGGCAGGAGTGTGAAGGGAGGAGGTGAGCTGCACGTAAAGACGAGCGAGGACAGCCTCAAGGGTCTGAGCTAGACCCCCCCGGGTTCCTGGAGGCTTCCGGGGGGGTCGGGGCCAGGGTTACACTGAAGGGAGGCGGACGAAGGCTCGGCCCGTCCACCCGGGAGCTGCTCTGCTCCGGGGCGCCGTCGTGTCCCAACGGAGACGGCGGCTTCGCCTGAAGCTTCGCCTCATTTGTTCCTGCTGCCGGGTCAGAGGTCGGAACAGGAAGAGAGGAGGAACGCACCGGTCACTTGAAACACCATCGAGGATGCAGCGTACATTTTGAAGCCACAGCCCGGAGAAAGATGGAATAAAAGCTTGAAAACACCCAGTTTTGTGCTGGTCGTTTATGCTTGGTGCTTCACCTTTATGGTCCGCTGTCTTTATCTTTATCATTTATCCTTCCTTTTTAGGGTTTTACTCTCCCCCACACCAGTCTGTCCATCACATTATATATATAAAATGTCTACCTTTGTGAGGACTTTCTTAGGTATAATCTATAACTCACGCAGCTCCTCACCCTAACCCTAAACATCCTACCTGACCCCTGACCTCTGACCCTAAACCCAGTTGTGACCTCAACCTTAAACCAGGTCTGGACCAAACCAAGTTGGGAGGACCAGACAGAATGTCCTCACTTCCCAGGAATGTCCACACATACACACACACACAGTGAAAGCTGAGGGTTTTGAGCACCACTGTCCCCACTGGTTCATAATAACTTGGGGGCCTTCATCACCGTCTCCAGGGGCGGGGCCCCTCCCTGAGTAATCGCCCTCTTCTCAGGTGTGTGCAGGGCTGACAGACACCCGTCCGCCTTTTCTGAGGAGGCCTCTGACTCCACGTTGACTCACCGCCGCGGCTCCATGTGCTGCCAGCTGACGTCAGCTCCGGAATTCTTTTGGTTTCTTTTTGGCTTTCACAACCTCGTAGTGGGAACCGCCGCCCCCGGCACGGCTCGTTGCTGGAGCGCCAGCGTGGGCGTGAACGCAGGTCTTAGTTGCAACTCGCTCTTACTGGAGAAGAGGATCGTCATCACCAACTCCCTAATAGAGGAATACCAGGGAACCTTCTACACGTCAAACGTCTTCTTTTGTGTTAGCAAATTATAGGCCGATATTCAACCTTCCTTTTATTTCTAAAATTCTTGAGAAGGTGGTGGTGACTCAGTTACTGGAGCACCTGCAGAGGAACAGTCTGTCTGAGATGTTTCAGTCAGGCTTTAGAGCTCACCACAGCACAGAAACAGCACTTCTTAAAGTTACTAATGATCTTCTCATAGCTTCGGATCATGGACTGGTCTCTATGCTGGTTCTGCTGGACCTCAGTGCTGCTTTTGATACAGTTGATCACAGCATCCTGTTACAGAGACTGGAACATGTGGTTGGGATTAAAGGGACAGCATTAGACTGGTTTAGATCATATTTATCTGATAGATACCAGTTTGCTCATGTCCGTGGTGTTCCCTCTTTATATCGTATGTTTAGCCATGGAGTCCCTCAAGGTTCTGTACTTGGACCAATCCTTTTCACCACATTATCACACTAGATGGTATCTCCTTAGCATCTAGTCTCTCTGTGAGGAATCTAGGAGTAACTTTCGATCAAAATCTCTCCTTTAACTCACACATCAAATTAGTCTCTAGAAGATTTTTTACCTGAGGAACATCACAAGGATCAGGAAGATACTGAAGTGGCATGATGCTGAAAAGTTAGTCCATGCTTTTGTTACTTCCAGGCTGGACTATTGTAATTCGTTATTATCAGGGTGCCCAAACAACTCTGTAAGAAGCCTCCAGGTGATCCAAAATGCTGCAGCCAGAGTTCTGACAGGTATTGACCAAAGAGATCACATAACTCCTGTACTGGCGTCTCTTCATTGGCTGCCCGTTAAATTCAGAATCATTTTTAAAACCCTCCTCTTGACCTACAAGGTCCTCAGAGGCCTAGCTCCATCCTACCTGGAGGAGCTAGTGATACCTTATCAGCCCAATAAACCGCTCCGCTCTCAGAACGCTGGTCTACTTGTGGTTCCCAGAGTCTTTGGGAGTAGACTGGGGGGCCGAGCATTTAGCTACCAGGCCCCTCTGCTATGGAACCAGCTCCCTGTCCAGGTACGGGAGGCTGACTCCATCTACTCTAGCTACTTTAAGACCAGACTTAAAACCTACCTCTTTGATAAAGCTTATTGTGACTAACCTTGTAGTTCAGTTACTATCATAGACAGACTAATGATCATACTTAGGGGGTCGTCTAATCACTAGGTTAAGATACTAGTTATGCTGCTATAGGATCACTAGGTTAAGATACTAGTTATGCTGCTATAGGATCACTAGGTTAAGATACTAGTTATGCTGCTATAGGCCGAGGCTGAGGGTCCAGAAACATGATCAGGCCTCTGTCACCACACCAGTCATGGTTTCCTCTCCTCTCCTCTCCTCTCCTCTCCTCTCCTCTCCTCTCCTCTCCTCTCCTCTCCTCTCCTCTCCTCTCCTCTCCTCTCCTCTCCTTCATCAGCAGACTAGTGATGCTATTTCCTGTGTAGTTTTTCTGCCCCCCCCCTTCTGTATCATTTACAGGTATCGCCGCCTTCAGAGCTGCATAATGACCTCCGACCCCGCTGACCCACTCAACTGGCTGCTTATTTCATAAAATGTATTTCTACGTGTATTTCTATGCTCTGTGCCTCTCCTCTCCCCTCCTATCTCTTCTTCTCTCCTCTCCTCTCCTCTCTCCTCTTCTCCTCTCCTACCTGTTCTATCCTCTACCTGTCCTATCCTCTACCTGTTCTATCCTCTACCTGTCCTACCCTCTACCTGTTCTATCCTCTACCTGTTCTATCCTCTACCTGTTCTATCCTCTACCTGTTCTACCCTCTACCTGTTCTACCCTCTACCTGTTCTATCCTCTACCTGCTCTATCCTCTACCTGTTCTATCCTCTACCTGTTCTACCCTCTACCTGTTCTATCCTCTACCTGTTCTATCCTCTACCTGTTCTACCCTCTACCTGTTCTATCCTCTACCTGTTCTATCCTCTACCTGTTCTATCCTCTACCTGTTCTATCCTCTACCTGTCCTGCTCAAGGTTTCTTCCTGTTAAAGGGGAGTTTTTCCTTGCCACTGTTGCTTATCTGGGGTTAGGTCCTGGGATTCTGGAAAGTGCCTTGAAACTATTTCTGATTGTAAAAGACATAAATAAATAAAGATTGATTGATTGATTGATTTGATTCTCACCTCCTAAAAAACAAGACAAGAACCAGAGAAGAGTCTAGACCAGGGGTGGCCAACCTGGTCCTACGAGAGCCTCAATCCAGTAGGTTTTCCATCCCACCGGGTAGACAACGACTTTCACCTGGAATCCTTGTTGTCGATCCCTTAGTGACAGCTGTTGTCTACCCGGTGGTACGGAAAACCTGCTGGATTGAGGCTCTCGTAGGACCAGGTTGGCCACCCCTGGTCTAGAAGAATTCAGGTCCATGTCAAAAGCGCACACGTGCTCCTCCCAGAGGACGCCGGCGCCCCCGCTGGCTCGCTCTTCCGAGGGCGTCGCTGTTTGTGGTAGCGTTGGTGCTGGTTGTGTGAAACCTGCACACAATGTGTAGACCCTCTGACCCTTTCACCGTGAAGCTGTGGTGAACTGCAGATACGGACGGACTCCGAACAAAGCCGCCTCAGCATCACGACCAGCTCCTGTTTGTTCATGATAGCATTCACCCCCCAGGTTAAACAGAGGGGGGCTTTGATGGGAGGGTCAGTTTCGGTGTGCACTTAGAAACTCTAATAAAAATGCTGTGATTTGAACCTGGTGGTTTAAGCCTGACCTCAGCGGCTTCAGTCTGACTCAAAGGAGTACATAAGAGGCGACAAGGCGCCCGTCAGACCTGCTGCTGCAGCTCCAGTCGTCAGGCCCATAAGATCAGCAGCAGCTTGTAGCGCCAGTCCAGCCCCCATTCACCCTTTCATCAGAAGAGCTGATGACACACTCACTTTCTCCTCCACTGCCTGCTCCGCCCGACCGTCACTGCCGTCCTGCCACGGCCTGGGCAGTCCGGATCTTCGGCTCCACCCGACCAATCAGAGAGGAGATCAGGAAGGCCTGCTCTGACGCTGTCCGAGAGACATCAAAGGACCAAAGTGAAGCAGATCAGATGTTTCAGGACCATCCAAGCTGAGTCGTTTCATCACACGTTGCTCACTTTATCTGTCTGAGAACAAATCAGCAAACATCTGAGCACCATCAGAGAGGTCAGGCGCGTTCTCCAGGGTTCACAGTGGCGTGTCAGCAGACTGGTTGAGGAGGCCCCAGATCGGAGGCGAAGCGCACGATCAGGTTTGACGCATACGTCGGAGGAGGCGTCCCGCTGGGTGTGTGCTCGTCTCCAGGCTGCAGGAATGTGAGGTGGCGCTGCCCAGTGGCGGCAGCCAGACCCACCTGTCCGGGTCCTACTGGCCACGCTGGGCTGTCCTCCTAACTCATTTAACGGTAACTCATCACCACCTCCTCCAAGTGTGTACCCACCAAACCTTACTGTCAAAGTGAGGACATTCAGGCTGGTCGTCAAAATGTCAAAGGACTATTTGAAGGTCAAGACCTGGTTTAAGGTTGAGGTAAGAACTGGGTTCAGGTCAGGTTTAGGGTCAGGGGGTCATTTGGGATGGTTAGGGTGGTTAGGGTGAGGGCCTGGGTAATACATTATTATTGTTCTATGAAAGTCCTCACAAAGGTAGAAGTGTGTGTGTGTGTGTGTGTGTGTGTGTGTGTGTGTGTGTGTGTGTGTGTGTGTGTGTGTATGGTGGGGGTATGGTGAAAATAAAAATGACCCATTGCACAAAAGTGAGTGAAAGTCACGATGGTAACCCGCCGGGACCACCGAGGGGACGGAGGTGCAGGTCTCTCGATCTCCCGCCGCCTCGGCCGCGCAGGTGAGGCGCGCCTTGCGCAATCGGTGACGTCACGCCCCCAGGTGCGCCGTCCCGGCCCCGCCCACAAGGCAAACTGTCAGAGGGAGTGTGTGGAGGTGTCAGAGGAGCCGAGCAGCGACGCCAGGTAGGACCCGCGCCGGCCCTCGGGGCCACTTTCGCTTCTGCGCGTCCTTCACGGAGCGTCCCGCACCTTCAGAGCCGCTCGGAGGGGGGGGGCCCGGGGGGGGCCGGGGGGGGCCGGGGGGCCCGGGGCTTCGGCCGGCCCTGGAGGAACCACAGTGGGTCAGCCCAGGAAAAGGTTGAGGCTCGGGACCGCGATGAAAAGCCGGTTCAGGGGTAGGACCGCGATTAAAAGCGGAGAATGTAACAGTGGCTTCACTTTTATCGTCTCTCAGAACAAAGTCTGTCCTGGAAGTGCTTTTTTTAACTCTGTCTGCCGGCCGTGTGGGATTATTTGTGGGAGTAATAACAACAGAGTTAAAGATTGACAACATTACGAAATGTCGCAGTAATAAAGCGTCGATCGGCTAAAGTTGATTAAGTCAGAGTTTAGTCACGTGGGGGGGTGTCACAAACCTTAGTGTCTCTGGAAAGAATGCTGCTTTAAAGAGGGTGTGTGTTTAACATTAACTGCACCCAAGCCCCCAACACACACACACACACACACGCACACGCACACGCATACTCTTTATTGTGGAAGACTGGGGTCATGACCTCCGCCTCATGTTTGACACACTGTAACTGGAAAATCTTGGATGCTGTGTGCGTCCACAGTTATGGAGCTCAGTAACAACCGTCCACCCCCCCCGTCCCTCACCCCCCCGTGGCCGTGGCAATGGGATGTATTGTTTTGCAGCTGGGTGGGTCCCTCTGCACTCTGCACCGTGCGCTGATAAGAGCTGCACACAAGCACATTATCTCTGGTTCAGCTGTGCGCGGGGGGGGGGCGGGTGTCACTGTGCTGGGGGGGTCACTGATGTGAATCCCACGTGGAGCCGCAGCGTCACTGGTTAATGAGCGGCGCCAGATAAGAGCAGCCGCCCTCCGTGGGTTTCGATGCTGATGCGAGCCGCTCAGACTCGCCGGGACGCGCTCGCCGCTGCTGCTCGGCCGCGTGTGTCACATCTTTCCTGAGTCGAACATCCCGCCGGGTCGTCTGCGACTCCGTGGACGTCCTCTCCTCTTGCGTCCCGCTGCTGCGGCCCTGCGTCTCAGCTTTGACTCATCAGTCTGAGTTCAGATCCAAACCTCGTGGTGCCACATCTGACCTTCAGAGAACAAACTCAAACTTTGTATCGACCCTTTTGATTACTGGAATGAGAACTGTAAATAAGTGCACTCGCTGTCCTAATGTCTAATCGTCCTATCTTAATATTTGATCTGAGCATGTGTGGTTTCACATTAGATGATTGTGGTTAAATCGTTTATTACTATTTAATTTCCATGAGATTCTGTGGCTTAATAATTAAACGTTCCAGTCCACAGGTCGCTGTGGCGACGCTGTCACGGTGGCTCCCTCACTTTCTCCTCCAAGAACCTTTCAGTAATCTGAACTTTCTGGTACTGGGAACCACCCAGTAGCAGGAACCTTCCATTACAGAGAGTCGTTGACATTCCAGTAATCTGCATGTGTGACAGGAGAAAGCGAGTTCCCAGCAGATTTGCGCTTCTTCACGCTCTTTAATGTCTCATACTTGCTCGGCATTCTTTGGCATGACTTCATTTCAGTCATCAAACCAGACTAACTAGAACCCCCCTCCCCACCACACACACACACACACACACACACACACACACACACACACACACATCTAAACAGTGGTGTCTGAGGAGCTGTCAGAGCCTCTCCTAAGTTAAGATGGGTTGTGGATGGTTGATTTACAGCATTCATAAAGAAAGGGAGCAGACCTCAAGCCCTTCACTCATCATCTCCGTCGTCATCATCATCTTTAGAGCTTTGGTGGATTCACATGAGGATAAAGGAAGCTCACGGGCTCATGGGGCTGGGTCAGGAGGGTCTTTGTTGTAGCATAAAGAGAGGAAAAGACCCTCTTCAGCCACAGACAAATAGGTGGAGATGATGTCATGGCTCTGAGGAAAGGCCTGACGTTCCTGCAGATACATGTCCTGCTGAATTCCCAGTCACATGAGCTTCATCCATCCCTACTCAGCCTTCATGTGAGGTAGATCCAAGCTGAGGGTGGCTCCCAACTGGGCCTGCTCCCAGCTTTGCGCTGTCTGACTGAGAATCCCAATATTGATACTTTTGATAATTACTCCAGAGGCTGTGTGTATGTGTGTGTGTGTGTGTGTGTGTGGGTGGGAAGAGATTTCTAAACCCAACTTGTCGACGAGTGACTGAAACAACTCCTCGATTGTGCTTTGATTCATCTCATAAGACAAACGGCGTGCTCTGGTATGAGCAACACCCTCTGTTGGCATCTGGAACCTGTCAATCAGTAACGACGTGGAATTCAAGCAGGACAGGATAAAGTTCTCATAAAAGTCTAAAAATGCCCGACAGTTCACGGACAACTCGGTCTTTGTTCTGACTCTGATATCAGCCTGCACAGGCCAAAGCTCAGCGCCGCTGGTTATCGCGCGTGGATCGGTGGTTGCAGTCTTCTCTAATGGAGCTGTGTGTGTGTATGTGTGTGTGTGTGTGTGTGTGTGTGTGTGTATGTGTGTGTGTGTGTGTGTGTGTGTGTGAGTTCTAACAAGCAGCGCTGTTCTTCTTTATTCCTCTGAGGAATGATAAGTGTTATTATTGTAGCTGATCAGTTGTTTTCGTGTCTTTCATGTCCTTCATGTCTTTCATGTCTGGTGTTCCTCAGCAGACATTAACTTGTGGTTGTGTTGTCATGGTTGTGTTGTCGTGCTGGTGCCCCATGGCGGTCGTGCACCAGTGGATCTATTTTCTCTGTGTTAGAGTTAAGTGGATTAACGCCTACACACGGTGACGAGCTCACATTTCTACTTGGGGATGTGTGAAGTTGGCAGGTATGAGGGCGTGTGCGGCCTTCATTCATGGATGGAAACTCGCCTGGAATGTTGACATCACATGACGATGATGGAGGTTTTCATGAGCATCAGCGGGACTTGACTTCGCTGCGTGTTTGTGGACAGACAGTAATCCAGTAACCCCCCCCCTTCTGTTGCCAATGTCTGTGGAGATAAATGAAAGCAGAGGCTGGCTCCACCCAGACTGTCAGCACCACCAAACATTTATTTATTTTATTTCATATTTTCAGAGGGCTGAACTCAGGAATGTGTTAATTAGCGTTGGAGAGAGGAATTCTCGGGGGACCGGCCCGTCTCAGTGAAGTTTACTCTCTTAGATGTGAAATTGTTGCTGATTAATTTTAACAGGTGAAAATGTAGAAAGAAGAAACAAGCTGCTTCAGTCAAATATGATTTTAGGGCTGTTACTTTAAAGACACAGAAGCTATAAACAAGTTTACACTTCTTCAGTCACTCATTTATCAGTCGGATTATCAAAAAAACAAACAAACTTACAAGAGGAAAAAGGACCAGAAGCATATTTACTGAGCAGAGCTCCAGTGGCCTTTAAAAAACAAGCACAAGAGCACACACAGACCTCTGTCCGGGGGCCTCGGCCCCCCCGGGGAGCAGGCTGCTGTATGTTCACGAGGGTTCCAGGCTTTGGGCATCAGCCTCCACGCTGCACCTGAACGCAGCCCTGACACCCCCGATGACGGCCCGCTCCTCCTCGCCCTTCTCCACCCCCCCCCAGAACCTCGGGGGTGCAGCGTCCGTGGTGCCCCCCCCCCACCCAACCCTCAGCTCCTCGCCTCCTCGGCTCGTCCCCGCGTTCACCTGCGAGAGACGGTCCCAGCGCCTCTGCGTGTCCTCCGTCCCATTTGCAGCCGGAGCAGGCGTTCCTGCGGGGATGGGGGGGGGGGGTGTTGGGGGGGCGTGCATGTACTTTGGAGCCCATTTTCCGCATTTCGTAATTTCTCCTTTCTGCTAATGGACGCTCGACAGTCCTAATTATTCGTCTTAGCAATTTCAAATCTGCCAGCGAGGTGCTGGGTGCTTTTTTTTTTTTTTAAATTGCTGCTTGTTTTTGCCTCTAAGTTTTAATGAGTCTTGTTTTGCATTATGCAGCACCTCCAGGCTTCAATTTGGCATCTGCGCGAGTTGGCCTGGCTCCAAGGCGCTGGTCACCCAGAGCTTAGTACTCATTAAGCGCGCTCGGCGGGCTGAGTGGGTGCGGGCTCGGTGGGCGCTGGGTGGGACCGGGGGAGTAGATGCTGATGTTGTTGTTGTTGTTGTTGTTGTTGTCATCGTCGCTGCTCTAGTTACTGGAGTAAACAAAGAAAGTCGAGTTTTCATTGTCTTCGCTTTTTCGCCCTCCATCTGTCTCCTGGATTTTTTTACCCGCTAGGACGGGATTCCGGATTCTTTCGGGATAAGACGTTTAATTAAATTTGTTGCGGGAATCTATGTGGTTGGGGGTTCAGGGCCCTCAGTGGTGGGGGTGGGGGCCACTCGGAGGACTCCAGCCTGCATTAATGATGCTCATTTGATTTTTTATTAAGGTGAGGATCAGCTCTAGAGGGAACCAAAGACTTTGTGCATGTTCTCATGTGCAGTCCTAAAACGTTGGAGACTGGGCACCACTGGGACACTGGGACTGGGACACTGGACCGACTCCAGGACACCAGCCCCATCTTTAGGACATAAACGATTGTGTTTAAGGGACCACTTCACAGCGTTCACTCACACAGAAACAGAAAAAGTAATTGTCGTATGCAAACAAAGGAGGCGTTTGAGGGAGAACCGGCAGTCCTGACCGGGCCGGGATCATCTGAGGGATTCCGTAGTTTCGTCCTCAGAGAACCCACACGGAAACACGTGATTCCGTCTATATCTGAGGTTCTGACACACATGATTATAGACCATGTTTGATTTCTGAAGATTGGGAGTTTGACACACTTCACCTTTAATATTTACTCCCTTGGAGCTGAACTCACACTCCTCAGGCTCTTATGTAAAGTCCTGTGTTCTGTTTTTGTGCGTGTGTGTGCGCGTGTGTGTGTGTGTTTGTGGCTACACCCAGTTGGAGAAACGCAGACAGCAACACCTAAAAGAGAAAATGTGAACAATATCTCATGATTCTGAACCAGAGAAGGTGATCCAGGTGTGAACATGGTGCTTGAGTATGAGAAAAGCCATAATTAGAGTCGATTATTGGTGCGGGGGCCAGCCCACCCCAGCACGGACAGGCAAACAGGTTCTGCCGCTCCGCTCGACAGCGTTGTCAACCAAACCGGCGGGTTGGTTAATGAGGGAGACGAGGATGGATCCTGCCGCTCCGCTCCAGACCAGGCTGTTGTCATTGTAATACTATTAGAGTTCACTCTAGTTTCTCTAATTGTGAAAGCGGTGTTGAGCCCAGTTGTTGCGGAGGAAACCTGCCCGTCATGTCTGTGAGCTCAGCCCCACCCAGCACCTTCGGCTTGAACAAGAATTCCAAGACAAACCTGATCGTCCAACACACCAAGTAACTAACTAACACAAGCAGGCAGAAGACAAACAGTTTAGAGAAACAGCTTCCACAAACCCTTCTGGAGCTTCAGCACACGCGAGGCTGCATCTTGGTCCTCAGAGCTGTGTGTGTGTGTGTGTGTGTGGGTGTGTGTGTGTGCATGGGTGTGTACAGTGAGTTTATGGCCCAGCTGAGGGCAGACGCCGTTAAAGCCACTTTCCATCAGAGTTGTGGCCAATAAAGGAGCCTGAGGGCGTCTCCCAGTGCTCCCTCCCAGCTTAACGCCACCTGGTTCAAAGGGCGCGCTGGGCCTCGCTCAGGCTTCCCTCCACGCTGACCGAGGGACACCTCGTTGGTACCGCCGCGCTGCTGGGAGACGCTCTGGACGATGGGACCGGCGACGTCCCCGCGGTAGAGTTGAGCAGTGGTGCAGGTGAAGGTACGTACCTTGGTGCACGTATGATTTAAAGCCTGGGCTGGTCTGATGGGAGAGGAGCTGGGAAAGCAAATACGACATCAGGACAGCGGAGGTTGAAACCACAGCCCGATATCAGCTTTATGACTCTGACTGCAGAGCAGGCGACACCAGCGCTGGCACACAGACAGACGTGCACGTGCATCTGTGCATGAGTCGGGGTGAAAGGTCGTCTTGGCTTTGGTCCAACTGGGGGCGGGGCTGTGGTGATGAAGACTCCAACATCTCACATGCTCGGAGCGAAGTCGGTTAACTTTGAGTTTCATGATGAAAACGGTTTCACTTTATGGTCCTGACAGGTCGAATGTTTATGTGGTTACGCAAGAGTGTGTGTGTGGGTGTGTGTGTGTGCGCAGTAGAGCGAGCCCTCTGACCCCTCCTCTCATACCTGCAGAGGTGTGTCGGAGCCCCACCCAGACCAGCCCCACCCAGTCTGGTGCTGGTGAACCTGCTGGGTAGAGGTGACTGAAGAGCTCTGATCTCCGCTGAGCGGCTCTCCTTCCTTTGTCCTTCCTTCATCCTTCCTTCAATTCTTCCTCCCTTCCTTCATCCTTCCTTCCTTCATCCTTCCTTCCTCCCTTCCTTCATTCCTTCTTTCCTCCCTCATCCTTCCTTCATCCCTTCCTCCCTTCCTTTGTCCTTCCTTCATCCTTCCTTTGTCCTTCCTTCCTTGTCCTTCCTTCCTTCATTCCTCCATCCTTCTTTCATTCCTCCATCCTTCCTTCATTCTTCCCTCTCTTCCTCTGTCCTTCATTCATTCCTCCCTCCCTCCCTTCATTCCTCCCTCCCTTCCTCTGTCCCTCCAGCAGTGCTGCAGTTACATTCTTTCAAACATTTTTTTCATGTGACAGATTCTTTCTTGATGACAGGTCGACATTGTTCACACCAGTAAACTAGACTGGTGCAGTACTGGATACACATGGGTTGATGTTTTTAACTATGATAAAAATGCTTAAAGATCAGTTCAACTGATCAGTAATCAAACAAACAAACAGTCAATCGATCATTAAACACACTGGATCAGCACTGAAGTACATGCCCACACACACACACACACACACACACACACACACACACACATTCTTCCTCTCTTTGTGAGGACTTTCATAGACATACTGTATTACCCAACCCCTAACCATCCCAACTCCCTGACCTCTGACCTCTGGCCCATCCTAAACCCAGTTCTAACCTCCACCTTAAACCAGGTCTGGACCCTCAAACAGACACAATGTCCTTACTTTGATAGTAGAATGAGGAGTTTGGTATTCAGTATGTAGCAAGTACAAACACACACACACACTCACACACACACACACACACACACACACACACACACACACACACACACACACACACACACAGTCAGGCAGAAGAAGTTTAGTAAACTGGCCAACCTGCTACTGAAACCATGACAACCCAGGCTGGACATTAACACACTTTCTCACACACACACACCCCCTCTCTCTCTCCCTCCCTCCCTCTCTCTCTCTATCTCTCTCTCTGCCTCTCTCTCTCCCTCACTTGTTCTGGTCAGAGGGGTGGTTGTTAGGGTCATCTCCATGTACACAGAGGTTCAGCCCACCCACCAACACACACACACACACACACACGCACACCCACACACACACCTCCCCCCTGCGGGGACTCGATCCCGGTCAGGAGGTTTCCGTCCCCCACCATGGACTGTTCCTCTCGCAGCGCTGCAGTGAGTATTTCCCTGATCGCTGGTTTGTCTCCTCTCTATTTGCTGACTGTAGCAGCCTGTTAAACTCGTTCTGGCGCTTCGCCGCTAGCATCGCTCTGAGGTCATTGGCCGCCGCCGCCGCTCTGTAGCGCCCATGGAGCAGCCTTTCCTGCGTGTGTGTGTGTGTGTGTTTATTCTGGAGGGTCTCAGTCAGGAGCTCATCACACGCCGCGTCCTCCTCACATGACCGTCATTCTGACCTCGCTTGTCTGACCACGACTGGGCGTGAGGAAGGCGGGTCAAAGGGAGACGCAGCAGCGTCCACATGTCCCTTCCTAACGAGACCAAACGGTTTCTGGGGTCCACCCAACGTCAGGCTGGGACATGTCCAGTCTCGCCTCCACGTCCTGGAGCCCCCCCCGGGTTCGCCTCCGCTGTTTTGGAGGCCCGTCTGCCAGTTTTCACCTCGCGTGCGAGGGTGAAGATGAGATGGCGGGGTCAGCGGGGTCAGCGGCAGTGGTGGGCGGGGCACTCGCGCCCCTCCACCATCCCTCAGTTAAGACGATCGAGAAGGCCTCTGTGAAACGGGGTGACTTGTGGAGTCTCTTTGAAGCCCTGCGCTCTCACCTTGCTCAGGTGAATCTGCCCTCATGTGTGATTGGACCTGCAGGAGGACGCTGCAGAAACACGCCGTCCAGGGGGCTGACTCATACTGTGACACGCTGATAAATCATCCATTGTTTTCAGAGTTGCTCAATAATCCCGGGTTATTCTCGTTCTCTTCCATTGAGTAATCGCGCATGAAACCCTGCGCTGGTGTTGCGGTCGCATGTCCTCTCAGTCTGGAGGACAGGGCGGATCACATTTTAGTGCTCGCCCGTCCTCCTGCGTTCCGGTTTCTCTCCATTCCACACGGTGACGGGAACAGTCCGATCAGGCCCTGCTGCCATCTAAGGCCCATCTAAGTTAGGGAAGAGTTTAATAGAGCTTTTATAACTTCCATAACTTTTGCGACATCCTCCAACAGTCTGACTGAGTGTGAGGGTTCCTGAGAAAATGATGAACAATTAATGCAGCTCAGAGACATGCTGTAGCGTCACTTTTTACAGTGTACAGGACGCCTGTGGTTAAAACTCATCAAATGTCTGTCTGTCTGTCTGTCTGTCTGTCTCACACCCCTGTCTGTGTCTCCCTGTCTCCTGTAGTCTCCAGGGTACCAGAGGGCGACAGGAGGTGTTCCTGACTCTCTGAACCATCTGATAGAATCCAACGTCTCCGTCCTCCAGACCGGCGCCACAGAGAAGGTGAGTCTTCGTGATGATGCCGTGTTTTCAGTGGCCTGATTATTGAACTGTTCCCGTGTCAGTGTCCCTGTCCCCTGATCTCCCCTGATGTCCCCGAATCCCTCCCAATGTCCCCTGATGTCCCCTGATGTTCCTGATGTCCCCTGATTTCCCCTGATGTTCCTGATGAAGCATCACAGAGACACGAGCCCTGCTGGGGTCCTGTCTGCTGTTCTGAGACGTTATAAAACGCCCACCGCTGCACCCGTCCCCAGCTCCAGTGTGCCACAGACAGGTCCCTGCTGTCTCCTTGGCGCCGCTCAACGGTCCGGAGAGTTCGATCTCCTGGTCCTGACCCCGATGAGGATCGCTGTGGGAGCGTCTTCCCTCACTGAAACCTCTGCTAGATGGGACAGGTCTGATTGCGCAATGCCGCCTCAACAGCATTCCCAGCTCCACGGCCCTGGATGTGTTTTCATCCGATCATCCGATCCGTATCTCCAATCTTTCCTGGGGTTCCCGCATTCTTCCTTTCTCTTTTGGTTTTGCCTCCCCCTACCACCCCCACCCCCCCCACCCCACATGCGAGTCATCGTGGAGGACAGAGCCGGCTGGCGGTGGTGAGTCACGTGACCGGCGGTGGAGGGGAAGGCCGATGCGGGGGTGTTCCGCCTGTGCGCTGATTCACTCGCCCAGCTGCTCCTCGAACCCCGCGCCGCCCTCCCAGCTCGGCTCCCCTCCCAGAAAATCGCCCTTCTCGCTCGCCGCGGCATGTTGCGGTGCACGGCGAGGGCGGGGCCTGATGCGCCTGATCCCGGGGTCCGTTCTCCAAAACGCCGTTCACAGCGCAACAATACAGAGTTAGCCGACGTATGAAATCATGTCTGGGAGGCGGGACGTGGCGTCATTGAGCGGACAAAAGAAGGATTCTGGTCCCAGGTGTGTGTGTGAAACACTCTCTTTCCAGTTAATCCCGTCTCCAGGATGCGGCGCCGCCTCTCTTCCTGTCAGCTTCACAGATCTGCCAGCTCAATCTGGCCTTTCATCGTCCCGTCAGATGTTTGACGGATAAATTAGTTGCCGACGACTCGGCGACTGTCAGCCCACAGCTGTTAATGGCAGAATAAGCCCCTTTCACACGTGCACTCCGGAGGATCACATCAGGAGTTTCTCCACATCTGTCTGGTCGCTCTCGCAGCAAACAGCAGGAGGGGCTCTCGTCAGATGTGCTCGCAGATGTTGGAGACAGTCCGAATGGTTTGGGCGAGCGTGGTGCGCTCGCCGTCATCCGAGCATCGCTCGTCTTCCTCGTCCCCCGGGTAAAGGAGGTCCCCCCGCCGTCGCACCTGAGATGCGTTCACACGGTGGGGTCGTCCCGAGTCGCCCTTAAAGCCGGCGCAGGCGCTGTCCACGTTCACACATGCAGGCAGCAACGAGCCAGCATGTGTGAGCGTAGGGCTGACAGCAACAGATACAGTGTCAGTCAACCTACACCCACACAGCTACAGTGTCAGTCAACCTACACCCACACAGCTACAGCGTCAGTCAACCTACACCCACACAAATACAGTTTCAATCATCCTACATCCACATAGATACAGCGTCAGTTATCCTACACCAACATATTTACAATGTCAATCATCCTACACCAACATATTTACAATGTCAATCATCCTACACCAACATATTTACAATGTTAATCATCCTACACCAACATATTTACAATGTTAATCATCCTACACCCACACAAATACAGTTTCAATCATCCTACACCCACACAGATACAGTTTCAATCATCCTACACCCACACATATACAGTTTCAATCATCCTACACCCACACATATACAGTTTCAATCATCCTACACCCACACATATACAGTTTCAATCATCCTACACCCACACATATACAGTTTCAATCATCCTACACCCACACAGATACAGTTTCAATCATCCTACACCCACATAGATACAGCGTCAGTCATCTACACAGTCACAATGTCAGTCACCCTACACCCAGATACAGCCTTCTGACAGCTGCAGAGTCCTCAGCACATCTGGACTAAACAGTCCAATACACAAATGACCTGAAGCGTTTAATCACAGGGAGGAAGCAAACGATGGATGGATGGATAGATAGGATGGATGGATTGATGGATGGATGGATGGATGGATGGATCTGTTTTCATTCATAAGTCTCCTCTGTCCTCGCTCCTCTGTTCTCTGTACTCTCTCCTCTGTCCCCTTTGTCCTCTCTCCTCTGTCCTCTCTCCTCTGCCTCCTCTGTCCTCTCTCCTCTGTCCCCTCTGTCTCCTCTGTCCTCTCTCCTCTGTCCCCTCTGTCCTCTCTCCTCTGTCTCCTCTGTCCTCTCTCCTCTGTCCCCTCTGTCCCCTCTGTCCTCTCTCCTCTGTCTCCTCTGTCCTCTCTCCTCTGTCCCCTCTGTCCCCTCTGTCCTCGCTCCTCTGTTCTCTGTACTCTCTCCTCTGTTTCCTCTGTCCTCTCTCCTCTGTCCTCTCTCCTCTGTCCTCTCTCCTCTGTCCTCTCTGCTCTGCCTCCTCTGTCCTCTCTCCTCTGTCCCCTCTGTCCCCTCTGTCCTCTCTCCTCTGTCTCCTCTGTCCTCTCTCCTCTGTCCCCTCTGTCATCTCTCCTCTGTCCTCTCTCCTCTGTCTCCTCTGTCCTCTGTCCCCTCTATCTCCTCTGTCATCTCTCCTCTGTCCTCTCTCCTCTGTCCCCTCTGTCCCCTCTGTCCTCTCTGTCCCCTCTGTCCTCTCTCCTCTGTCCCCTCTATCTCCTCTGTCATCTCTCCTCTGTCCTCTCCCCTCTGTCCCCTCTGTCCCCTCTGTCCTCTCTCCTCTGTCTCCTCTGTCCTCTCTCCTCTGTCCCCTCTGTCCCCTCTGTCCTCGCTCCTCTGTTCTCTGTACTCTCTCCTCTGTTTCCTCTGTCCTCTCTCCTCTGTCCTCTCTCCTCTGTCCTCTCTCCTCTGTCCTCTCTGCTCTGCCTCCTCTGTCCTCTCTCCTCTGTCGCCTCTGTCTCCTCTGTCCTCTCTCCTCTGTCTCCTCTGTCCTCTCTCCTCTGTCCCCTCTGTCCCCTCTGTCATCTCTCCTCTGTCCTCTCTCCTCTGTCCCCTCTGTCCCCTCTGTCATCTCTCCTCTGTCCTCTCTCCTCTGTCTCCTCTGTCCTCTCTCCTCTGTCCCCTCTGTCATCTCTCCTCTGTCCTCTCTCCTCTGTCTCCTCTGTCCTCTCTCCTCTGTCCCCTCTGTCCCCTCTGTCATCTCTCCTCTGTCCTCTCTCCTCTGTCTCCTCTGTCCTCTGTCCCCTCTATCTCCTCTGTCATCTCTCCTCTGTCCTCTCTCCTCTGTCCCCTCTGTCCCCTCTGTCCTCTCTCCTCTGTCCCCTCTGTCTCCTCTGTCCTCTGTCCTCTCTCCTCTGTCTCCTCTGTCCCCTCTGTCCCCTCTGTCATCTCTCCTCTGTCCTCTCTCCTCTGTCTCCTCTGTCCTCTCTACTCTGTCTCCTCTGTCCTCTCTCCTCTGTCTCCTCTGTCCTCTGTCCCCTCTATCTCCTCTGTCCTCTCTACTCTGTCTCCTCTGTCCTCTGTCCAGGACTGTGAGGACGTCTCAGGGCGAGGTCTGTGGAGTGTTGCAGTTGTAAGTCAGCGGCTGACCTTTGACCTCCAGCAGCTCCACACTCAGACTGAGCAGGAGCTCAGCAACATTCAGCTCCAGTGAGTGTGTGTCCTCCGGTGACCGAGCCCAGCACCTTCGCTCCTCTGTGTCCGTGTGTGTGTGTGGAGAAGTGCGGTCTTGAGGACGGACGTGAGTCTGTACAGCGACTGTTGGAGACACAGCAGGAAAACCCAAACTACACCCAAAACAACCCTTTAGAGTCCATCGGGTCATCCTCCTTCACCCAGGTCTGCTCACGCCTGTCTGCAGGCCTCCACACACACCAGGGGCACCCGGGACACCAGGGACACCTCCCCTTCAACAGGGAGACCCCCTGAGCAGGCCCATCCTGGTACAGAGGGACCTGGGCAGGAGCTGGGGCCACAGCGGGGGGCCTGGGGGCCACGCCCCTCCCCTCCCCGCTCCAGCGTAGGTGCTGGTCCTCCCCTGCCCCCCCACAGCCGAGCGCTCCTGTGTGGAACATCGGCGTGTGAGTAGGAGGCGGCGGCGTGTCGGTTTGTCACAGCGCTGAGACACGGACGTGGGAGTTTCTCTGTATCTCATAACAGCAGAAGGTTCTGCTCTGCTGGAGAAAACAACACAAGTCTGTCTCTGTCTGCGCCTGTTTGCTTTAAAAGAACGTTATATGCACCAGGAATCATTTTCTTTTCTATTGTAAACAAAAAAAAGGAGATTTTAACATATTACGCTGAACTGAAGCCTCATTTTGTGCAGACTGATGGTAAAATGTGTAAAACCGTTTAAGTGAATGTAACACGTGAGTGTTCCTCACTTAAATCCTCCACACACGATACAAAGGGGAAAATAAGGACCCTCATAAGGAGCTCATCAATCACTAATTAAATATATGAAAGGCTGCATGTCAGCACGTCGAGCAGCTCCAGACGGTCCAGGTAACGGAGGTCGTGGTTCTAAAAGGATTTCTCTAAAACAATCACCTGTTTTTAAGCTTTCCTTCACATTCTCACATTTTATCACCACAGGAGTCAGACTCCAGGCTGCAGTATCGGGGGTCTCTGGGGGGGGGTCTCAAGGGGAGGGGGTCTCTAGAGGAGGGGGTCTCTAGGGGGGGGTCCCTAGGTTAAACCTGTGAACCCATCCTGAAACGGTTCTCACGTCTTGGATCTCCGGGTTGTGTTCACACTTGTGCGCTGTTGACAGTAAACGCTCAAGTGGCTGTAGGTGGCCACCGCCCGGCCCCGCCCACCTCTACAGGTGTGCCAGGCTGGTCCCTCTCCTGCAGAACGGGCCGGAACATGTCCCCATGATTCAGGGCAGACGAGTCACCCACGCTCGTCCTGATGATCTTCCAGCAAACCTCCCTGCAGCCACGGTAACGCGACCCTTCGGCTCCTGTCGCAACTCGCATCAAAGGCAGCAGGAGAGGCGGCGCTCGCCGCTTTCGCCCTTTGGCTTCAGAGAAGGGCGCCGCTGCAGCAGTGTTCATCTTGAAGGGAGGAGTAGGAGATTAGGGCGCTGCTGGTGGAAGCAGCCTTCCTTTAATGTCAGCATGCACCCTGACGATCAGCTTCGCACCCGCAACCCGTGCAGCCCGTCTCCAGCTGAGACGTCGGCCTCGTCTAATCCAGCCTTTCTCCTGGTGACACGAGAACCCAGAGCGTAATCCCAGCAGTCGCCTTCACGCTTCTGATACTGGAGCGCCTCTAATGCTCTTTGGGACCAGACTTTTCCAACTGTGAATAAGTGTGTGTGTGTGTGTGTGTTTGCATTTGCTACACACTGTAATCCTCGTTCTACTATCAAAGTGAGGACATTCTGTGTGGTCAAAGGACTGTTAGAGGGTCCAGACCTGGTTTAGGGTTTCGGTAGGTTAGTTAACCAGGTTTAGGGTCAGAGGTCAGGTTTAGAGTTCGGTAGGGAGCTGGGTAATGTATTATGTCCTCACAAAGATGTTTGTGCATTTTCTCCATTTTCGGTGTGATAAAACCAAGATTATCCCTCATTTTTAACTCCCACAGATTCAGATTAACAGAGCACCTTCACTCACAGTTTCATTTATTTATACTTTTATTTCCTGATAGCTGAACCTTTAGGTGCTGTGATTCCACTTTCTCTTTTGCAAATAAGATTTTCCGTTATGAAGGTGTGTGCGCGTGTGTGTGTGTGTGTGTGCGCGTTCTCATACTTGCTACACACTGTGTAATCTTCATTCTACTATCAAAGTGAGGACATTCTGGTGGTCCTCTCAATTTCAAAAGACTGTTTGAGGGTCCAGACCTGGTTTAAGGTTGAGGTTAGAAGTGGGTTAGGATTAAAGGTTTAGGGTCAGAGGTCAGGGTTAGGGTGGGGAGCAGAGTAATGTTTTATGTCCTCACAAAGATTAACAGAGACCCAGATTTACAGCACCGTCACTTACTGTGACATTTATTTATATTTCCTGATAACCAACCTTTAGGTGTTTTCACTTTCTTTTTGCAAATAAGTTGACTTTCAATTATGTAGAAGGTGTGTGTGTGTGCATGTGTGTGTGCATGTGCGTGTGTGCACGTGTGTGTACGTGTGTGCACATGTGTGTGTGTGTGTGTGTGTGAGTGAAGCATCAGCCTTTACAGGTGATGTTTCAGTAAAATGAATAGGTTTTCTGCTATAAATACACAGCGCCTATACGTCGCCCATGCGGTGAAGATTACATATGTGACAGGCTGCATGCAGCGCCATGATTGGGGGAGAAGAAAATAATAACACCCACACATTTTTCACCTGCAATTATGGAGGAAAATGCGTTTCTCGCATACATTCAAGCAATTAAGGAGCCCTATTCACGCTTTTCTGTACGTAAGCAGCTAATCAGAATACACCGACAGCTGGCTCTGAGTGTGTGTGTGTGTGTGTGTGTGTGTGAGAGTGTGTGTGTGTGTGTGAGTGCATGCTCATGTGTGTGATTGTCAATTGTAAATACGTAAACACACAGATTTTCGTCCCCATCATGGCAGCAGACGACGACGTCCTCCATCAGCTGTCGTGCTGTGCTGTGTTCTAATGAAGCCGTCTGATTGGCTGAGATAACCTTGATTGACGGCGCTTCAAACTCTTGAATTATTTAACTTAATTTCCACTGTTTTGGTTTTTTTTTCCTGCTCTGATGTTACTTGAATTGTCAGCGGAGGCCTGGCCCCGGTACATCCATCAGACGGAGGCAAAGTGTGTTTTCTCCGTCAGGGTCGTGGACGTAACCGTGAACACGTGGCGCTGGGGTCAGGCCAGCAGACATGTGAGCTCGGCCCCCCCGTTCATCCTCCGTGCACGTCTGTGTCACTTGTTGGAGGAGTCTGTCAGCCGCTCAGCCCCGTTAAAGCGGATTACTGCCCCCTGGTGGACGGACGCCCGCTCCCACAGCCTGCCTGACTGGGACCAGTCACTCCAGTCCAGGTCTTGTTTCTGTGTTAACGCGTTGTTGGAAGTGCGACGTTGTTGGTTTGACACGTTTCCTCCGTGGTGTCCTGCAGCTGAGCGTGTCCCTGCGGTCTGTGACCCTCCTCACTGCTGCGTACTGGTTTTAAGTAGACGGTTCAAAGCCCCAGTTGGGCTCTGTGTGTGTGTGTGTGTGTGTGTGTGTGTGTGTGTGTGTGTGTGTGTGTGTGTGTGTGTGTGTGTGTTATCCTGGGGAGTGAAACCCACTTTATGTGTGTGTCTATGAAAACATGAGTGTGTTTATCTAGAGAAGTTTGTTGTCCTTGTTAAACACATGAACCTGAGTCAGACAGGATCCTGTTTTCAGACCCAAACACCACCAAAGACAAAGACAGGCCTCTTTAAATCTGTTGTTACCTAGTAAACACAAAACAGGACACCAGGACAGACAGACACCAGGACAGACAGACACCAGGACAGACATCAGGACAGACAGACACCAGGACAGACAGACACCAGCACAGACAGACACCAGGACAGGCATCAGGACAGACAGACACCAGGACAGACAGACACCAGGACAGACAGACACCACCACTGTTCCTGTAGACGTTGAATCACAATGAAAATGTCAGTTTAAACTCAAACTGACATCTGTTTGAGTTTGTGTGTTTTTACCCTAAAACATCTAAAGAGAGGAGAGCACACACACACACTGACACACAGACACACACACACACACACACACAAGGAAACAAGAATTTCAGGCCTTCTTTGACTATCTGACCCTGTTGTGACCTTTCACATGAGCAGAGGTCATCAACAGGTCTTCTGTTCTGTGGTTTTCTTGTTTTCATCTTCATTGATCAGTTCACCTGTTCTGCTGCTCTTATCCAAACGTGCATCTGTCCTGTGTTCGTGCTGGAGGAGAGTCCATGTTCACCTTCTTTTAACTGCTTCTTGTCTCTCCAGACTCTTGCAGATCCAAGGTCAACGGCAGCTGCTGACAGCCGAGCTCCTTGACCTTCAGGAGGAGAAGAAACAGAGAGAGGAAGATCTCAAATTGGACCGGAGCCTTCGGGAATCCGCTGTGAGTCATCGGAAAGAGATCGTACGGATGTTTTAAATCTGCAGCTGTAAACGCAGCAGCCGAGGCGCCGTTCTTGAATGGACTCATTTATTATGTGATACAATCAGCATATTTAATGAGCCTCTATATGATGAATGTGACCCCTGTGTTCATGCTTCACCTGCTGGCCCCTGCTGGCCCCTGTTGGCCCCTGCAGCAGTCAAAGCCTTTCCTGGACCTCTTCCTCCTCCTCCGCCCCCCCGCAGGTCCGACCCGGCTCCTGGGGGCAGCTCCAGGCCTCCATCGCTGAGTGTCTGCTCCGATCGGAGCGGCTGGACTTCCAGCAGGAGGCGCTGAGCGCGCTCCACGGCCTTCTGAGCCAGGACCTGCAGCGGTACCGGGAGGAGACCCAGAGGCTGAGCGGCTTCAGGACCCTCGGAGCCGCCCACAGGTAGCCCCCCCACCGCCGGTCCCCCCCGCTGCTCCGGGTCTAACCCAGATCAACTCCTCCTCCAGGTGGGAGGCGGAGCCCTGCAGGCCGACTGGCTGCAGCATGCAAGAGAAGAGCGAGGCCGAACACGGGAACAGCATGGACCACATGGTAAACGCCCCCGGTCACCCCCCCCTGCCCCTGCTCACCCCCCCTCACCCCTCTGAGCCGCACTCTGTCCCTTTGGACCATCCTGCTCTGATTCAGGTCCGGCCTGTTCCCGACCCTGCTCCAGGTCGGTCAGGGGTCACCGGGGGGGGTCCCTGTAGCACTGGGGGGGTCCCTGGGGGAGGACATGTTCTCCTCTAGAGGAGCGCTCCTAGACGGGCTTTACCCCCCCCCCCCACAGCTGTTAGCTGGGGGTGGACCCTCCCTCAGTAAAGACGCGTCCATGCATCATTCCACCCGCAAACAAGGAAGTGATGTGGTGAGGGGGGGCGGGGCTAAGACTTAGAATAATCTTTATATTGGCCCAAGAAAAGTCCCTGTGGCTTGTTCACGTGGTCAGAGATGGAAGAAGGAAGGAAGGAAGGTGTGTGTGTTTGTGTGAGTGTGTGTGTGTGTTTTGCCTGTGTTTATCTGGCATTGGTCCAGCTGTTGTCAGTCTTTCTCAGACAGTCGGAGAGGAGACGGAGGAAACATCTGCCTGCTCATCTGGCTCTGTCTGTCACACACACACACACACACACACACGCACACACACACACACACCTTTAGTGCCTTCTCCAAAAACCCAAATAGAGCTTCTCCTGATAGGTTGACGTGGTTGTGATGAGGGAAGAGGCCCAGCTCAGAGTCTTATTATAACAGCAGAGCTGTCAGGGTGTCATCCCGCTTTTCCTGCCGAGGCAGAAACGCCGACAGGCCGGCTGCCAGCGCGCCGCCGCAGCTCTGGGACGCCACCGCCGCAGCTCTGACAGAGGACGCGTCCACATGAGCGAACCGTCCAATCGCCGTCAAAGGAGACCTGACATCGCTTTAGGGCTTTATGTTTCGGGAATTGTGGAAGTGAGTAACAAGCTCCGCCCCCCCCGCAGTCTGCTGTGGGGGGGCGGAGCTTGTTTGGTAATCCAGGCAGGCGGTGCAGGCTCACTAACCTCTCTGTCAGATTATCTGCGGTTCATCTGTCAGAAAATGAGCCGGATTTTTGGATAATCTCTGTTCATTTTGATTAGATGTAATAGACTTATATTGAATAAATAGATTATATAGATGATAAATAGATTTGTGTTTGCCCCAACTTTTTCCTGGATTTGGCTCCGCCCTCGGCGATCCGAGACCTTTTGTTTCTGGAAACCCAGCCGACAGGTTCCGATCAGGTTCAGACGAGTGTTTTTCAGTCACTTCCCAAGCGGAACAACATTTCCACATTTATTCCCTTTCTTGGTTCATGTTTAACCTTCCCTCACTCCTGCGGTGACTTTAGTGCATCGGCCTGAACGCAGCTCAAACACAGACTTGCTTCAGGAGCCTGCGAGCAGGACCACCAGCCCGATAAATGTCCCTTTGCAAAGGAAATCCCTCTGAGAACCAGAAATGTAAGAGTTCTTGACCTCTTATTAGACTTTTAGTCCCTAACTTCCTCCAGAGACACCAGCAGACCCTCCCTTCATCTGGAACCTCACGTCGTCCTGTGTAAACTGTGTAAACTGCTGTACTCTTTGAAGACGCGCAGCAGTTTTAAGACTCACAAACACAGAAGTAATGAAATGTTTGTGGCCGTTTTGGCTCTGGAGGATGAGGCGTGTTTGGTTCCGACAGGTGGGCCAATCCCAACTTTAAAAGTTCTGTTGGTTTCCGAGGTTTGCCGAGTAAACAGGGCCCCGCCTCAGAGAAATCCTTGTACAACCATCCGCAGCGCCCGCTACATCAAACAGGATTCCTTCAGTGGCGATACTTCACGGCGGCCGTTAATCCGCCTTCGCGAATCTCGGTTGTTTGGACTCGTTTCTCTTTGTTCTCTTCCAATTTCTTCAATCAATGGAAATTTTCAGGAATATTTTCCTGAAGCTTTTAATGAGAGAGGAATCAGCGCACCACTAGATGTGTGTTTTCTTCTGGTAGTTTTCTTCTCGTTGTTGTTTTTAAGTTAAAGTGACGCTCCTCTGGGCGGACCCTGAGGGACGCCCCTGAGTACACTCAAACATCATTGTGCCATTCAGGCTGTTTCCCAGGATGCACTGCTGTCACGTATCTGGGTCAGGCTGCGTTCAGCGCCGCGCCATATGTCTGTACTGTAGTCAGGCCACGGGGAATAGATACCGCCTGTGTGTTTGTGTAGGAATTTGGAATATAAGAACCCGATTTTCCTGATTGGAGCTCTGTTTTTCTGCCTTTCCTGATGATTCCCGGTGCTCTCCGCTCCCTTTAAACTTTAAACAATGACATGTGGCGGCAGGAAGGGGTCTCCGGGAGATGTTTCTGCCCTTTGTTAGTCCGCAGGCGATGGTATTTGAGGGTTCGGGCCGCGCTCTTCCTCCTCCTCCTGCATCCAGAGAGTCTGTCCAGTTCTGTGGTGTTGACGGAGCCTTGGCCCTTCCTGATGACACCAGTGCAGCTAATTCATTTTCATAACGTGACTCTGTCTGGAATATATGACTTTATTCTAACTAATTGTGTCATCACAGTGTGAACCCCCCCCATGTGGCCCCCACGTGAGAAGCTGACCCCAATGTGAGGAACTAATCATATAACAAGGTCAAAGGTATAACAAACACATTTCAGCGCTCGGGGTTCAAGCTGAACCCGCGAGGCAAAAATAATAACATTAAAATGATCCACTCAGCGTTAATCCCACCACAGCCTGTAAACATTTTAATACCGTGGTGATTAGCAGCGATCCTAAACCCCAGACACTCGCCATCCCTCCCAGTGCTCCCAGGCCTCAGAGCCACTCTCCCAGGCCAGGCTGGTTTCACCGTTCTCTGGGGAACCGGCCAGGCGAGGCCGTGGATTAAGGCCACTCGCTACTTTGCACCCTGGAGTCTCGAAATTTAAACCCCTGGACGGTCGCCACTTCATTTGTCTGAGTGGCGTTGGAATTCTGGTTATGATTGTAATTAAAGTTGGATTTAAACAAGTAGGTTTTTGGCAAAAAGACTGCCATTTCATGTGGATGAGTTTTTGGATTTTGGAGGATCGCAGCATGTGTGCGTGTGTGCGTGTGTGTGTGTGTGTGTGTGTGTGTGTGTGTGTGTGTGGATGTGTTGCGGGGGTTGGGTGGTGATTTTTCAGACGAGCGGGCAGATGTTGCACTTTCTCAAGAGGGATTTATATCAGGATAGAAACACACGCTCACTCGCTCACACACACACACACACACACACACGCTTCGTGTCCTTATCTGTTCACTTCAACAGTCAACAACATCTACACACTACCAGGACAGGAGGCAGATGGAGACTCACTATTGATGTGCTGCTTTAAAGGAATCACTTCAAATTAGAGGGATGATAATGTCCTCAAATGTCTTCATTTATTTTGCTATTTCTTCAGATATCGCCTCTTTCCGTATTCATACAACGACCTAAAAATGAGGGGAACAAGCTGAACTGCCGTTAAAACTAAATTTCAGTAAATACTGCTGCGTGACGAGTCAGAATTTCTTCTTCTTATTCTTATATTCACATTCACATTTCAACATTTCCTCCTGTGGATGATAAAATGTTTCTGAGGCATTAATGAGCCTCAAAAGCACTGGGAGAAGGTTGAAGGTTTAATTATTTAATTCTGTCTTCAACACGGCAGTCAAACCACACACTGTCTCTATATACTCCATGATCAAAGCCCATTGTCATTGATCTTTGGAAGATCAAAGGTCAAAGTCCTCTGGAATCCAGACCATCAAAGAAAATGTAATCTTCCGCCCCTTGGCCTATCATCCTGGGAATTTCATTAACATCCGTTCACACCCAGTTATTCTGCTAACAGGCAGACAAACGCTGGCTGTACATTGTCTCCTTGGTGGAGATAACTTTTGGGGTTTCTAACTTGGAAGTCAGTCTCTGATCTAAATGTATTTATGGACTAAGAGGTCATTGTCAAGGACACATGTTGAGTGTAGAAGCAGAGCAGTGCTCTGAGGCTGTCTGGCTTCAGCCCCGGAGGATCTCTGGTCCAGCCGTGTCCTGGTCGTTGCTTGTTGCATGGCCTTTGATCACCTCCCCCATCACTCCCAATAACCCCCACAATCCCAGTTCTCGGTATCCTGTTAACGTGTTCCCGTCTTTCAGCGCACGCCCGAGCTCTCCTCCTCCCAGACTGGGGCCGATCCCGGCCAGGCCGGGAGGCCGGAGCAGGGGGAGCCTGGACCTCCATCCACACGTCCAAACCTGCACCGAGGCGGCAGCATCGGCGACCTGATCAGTAAATTCTCGAGTGCGGACCCCAGGTTCACCTCTGGGTCTGTAACCAGCCCCCGCTCCAACAGACTAAAGCCGCAGAAGGCCGCTTTCTTCGGAGATCTGGATTTCCTCGACGCTCCCGGCAGCACCGAACAAGTCCAGAGCCCGACCGAGGCTCCAGAACCACCACAGGTGGAGAGTCCTGGTGCCAGTATGGCCTCCGCTCCCTCAAAGGGGACCGGTGGGACAGAGCCCGACTCGGCTGGGGAAACCTCTAAAACTCCTCAGGTTGAGAAGAACCCAGAGCAGCCTGAGCCAAAACAAACCCCCCAGGCCGCCGACTCCGGTAGCGACTCGGTGGCCGACTCTGGCATGGGATCGGTAAGCATGAGGGACCAGCCCTGCTCACCACTCTGGCACCGTGGCGGTGTTGCTGTGATTTCAACACCGTTCCCCAATCAGCACGAACGCTCACACTGGAGCCGAGATTCCACGGGACGCCGTCCTCAATCATCTCAATCCCACTGCTCTCTCTTTCCTCCGCTCTGAATCTGCCTTGGCCGTTGTAAATCCAGTCCTCAGCACCCGCCTCCAAACTCGAATCAGCGCCCACGTTAATTCCTGCTGGGACGGTTCAGGGCCTGGTGTCCTGACTGGTGATCTGGGAGTGGGGCCGTTAGTTTCCTCGTTAGTGGGTTAGTTACGCTCGGAAACACGGCTGCTTAGAGGACGGGAGACGGAGCCGTGTTCTCCGCTCCTCCTACTTGTTGATCATGTGCAAACTGATGTATTCAGCAGTAATTAATAAGTGATGAGTTGCATCTTAAATATAACCGCTGCCGCTCGGGGCTGGTTCCAGCGTCGGTGGTTTGTTGTTTTACACGAGCCTGCTCCCTCCTCTGTTTCCTCCAGGAGTCTGAAATGGATTTGAACAAGCAGCCTGACAACCTTTCAGAGGAGGAGCCCTCCACGCCCCGCATTGTGCCCACCAGCCAGAACCCCAAGTATCAGCTGTTCCTCAGCAACGACTTGAAGACCAACGGGGAGAGTGGGAAGGATGCAGATGGCCCAGGAGGCGGAGAGCCACTCACCGAGAATGGCCCCAAGCTGGCTCGCTGGGAGACCACTCGGGTGGGTCTCAACCATTTCCGAGGGTCCCTGGAGTCTCTGGCTTCACGCGACTTGGACGCCAGTTCTGACAGGGTGCGTAAGGTTAGCTGTGAGAACACGTGACTCTGGCGCGTTCTCAGCCGCTATGAAACAGTGCCACCTACTGGACGACCAGCAGCTCTGTTGGAAGCTTTTAGAATACCTGCACACTAGGGCAGTGTTGCTCCTCTCAGAAGAACCCCCTGCTTACACGTAAATGAATTCACACGTGACCATAAACTCCTTTATTTCTGAAGACATCATCATGTTCTGAGCCTGCGTGCTCAGCCCTGCAACGCACTTCAGTTTGATTAAAACTAATCAGACTCACTTTTAAACAGTGAACCATTGAGGTTGCAGGTATTTCATTTAAAAAATAAATAATAAAATCAAATCTGTTCTTCAGTGAAGGGAGCGGCGCTTGCGTTCATTGTCCTGTACAGTTATCAAATAGCGCCATCTCCTGGACAAAGCGCAGACCCAGCCCCTCCCCGATCCAGTCCTCCCAGACCCAGTCCTTCCAGACCCAGTCTCCCAGACCCAGTCTCCCAGACCCAGTCCTCCCAGACCCAGTCCTCTCAGACCGAGTCCTCCCCCACCCAGTTCTCCCAGACCCAGTCTCTCAGACCCAATCCTTCCAGACCCTCCCAGACCCAGTCTCCCAGACCCAGTCCTCCCCCACCCAGTTCTCCCAGACCCAGTCTCTCAGACCCAGTCTTCCAGACCCTTCCAGACCCAGTCTCCCAGACCCAGTCCTTCCAGACCCAGTCCTCCCAGACCCAGTCCTCCCAGACCCAGTCTCCCAGACCCAGTCTCCCAGACCCAGTCTTCCAGACCCTCCCAGACCCAGTCTTCCAGACCCAGTCCTTCCAGACCCAGTCTCCCAGACCCAGTCCTTCCAGACCCAGTCCTCCCAGACCCTTCCAGCCCCAGTCCTCTCAGCCCCAGTCCTCCCAGACCCAGTCCTCCCAGTGGTTTGAGCTGGAGCCAGAGTTTCTCAGCTCCTCTTCGACTCTCAAAAAACAGTTTATTTATCCGCTGTAGATGTGGCTGAGAAACCCTGAATCTGGGAGGGACAGACGCACGAATCCATCTAATCCATACGATGATCTGGCCTCACTCAAGGGAAAACGACACACAATCAATTTAAATAAACACACACCAATACTAGTCATCATGATTAATGCTATTAAAAATAACCCCCTCATTGTTAATGTGAGCAAGATCACGGATGAAGTCTGCTTGTGTGTGTTGAGATATCTGACTGCTCTGAGCTCCACTTGTCCTGGATCTTAGACCGTAGGCTGTGTGTTGTTGTGTTGACTGTAGACTGTGTGTTGTTGTGTAGACCATAGACTGTTGGTGTGTTGACTGTAGACTGTGTGTTATGTTGACTGTAGACTGTGTGTTGTTGTTTTGACTGTAGACTGTGTGTTGTGTTGACTGTAGGTTGTGTGTGTTTCCAGGTGGGTCTCACTGACAGCTTCCCGAGGGTCTTCAACAGCCCCTACAGCACAAACGCCTCCCTCGACTACAATCCGGTCCACAGAATGTCAGAGTACAGGGTGGGTAAATGTTGCTCACTCTTTTACTCCTGTAGGTCCTCACTCTTACTAAACGTACCCCCCCCCACAGCTCCAGAGTGGGATTTCACCCGCCACCTCGGAGCTCAACCTGTTCACCCGCAGCACCAGCCCGGTGGGCGTCCCTCTGCCCACCGTGCCCCGCACCCGCTTCTCCACCTATGAGACCATGGTGAGGAGGAGGGCGGAGCTCAACAACCCTGTGAGACTCACACACACGCACACACACGCACACACACACACACGGGGGGATCCTCTGATGGAGGTGTGTGTGTCTGTAGATGCCCCCGGTGGTGAACACTCACTACAGCCTGCGCTCTGCCACTCTGGGGGGCCACAATAAGAAAGACTTCATCGAGGAGTTGACCAAGCAGCTGGACGTGTGTCAGAAGGTACCACAGCAAAGGCTTTAGTCCTGTGGGGCACCTGGAGCACCGTCACACCTGTGTGTGTGTGTGTCGTTTACAGCGTAACCAGTTCCTGGAAGCTGAGAGCGTAGAGATGGAGAAGGAGAGGAACCAGATCAGGTGATTTCTACTGATTTGCTTTTTTGAATTTTGGGTGTCATGATTGTCACATATGAAGATGAGACTTGTTATTAACTACATGTTACAGTAACTCAGAGATTCTGATCATCGATTTGCTCAGATGAAATGAAATTCTGTTTTTGACAATTCTGAGTTGGAAAAACCAAAAGTCAAAGTCTGATTCATCATGATGATGATGAATCAGAAATCAGACATTTTAAAGGAGAATTTGTTTGTATGGTGAAAGCATCTCCTTCACGGCCCACAGCGTTCAATTTGACTTTCTTTATAGCGTTTGTAACAGTTCACATAGGCACAACCAGAGTCCTAAACTATGACCAGTGTCAGGGGAAAAGACCCTGTAAACAGGAGGAAACCTTGAGCAGGACCAACCCACCCATATGGGTCTGGTCCTGCAGAGGAAGGAGGAGGAGAAGGGGAGACAGAAAGAGGAGAATAGACACACCCATCCTCCATGAGGACCACCAGATCACTTCTTTTAGTCTTGATTTTAAATGACCACAAATACAAGAACACCCCAAAAACATAGAGAAATGACTCATACACATACTAAATGTGCACATGCTTTGTTTGCCCCCTTGGCCCTGGTGAAGGCTGGAGATGCGCAGCCTACTGGTGAACAATGAAGACCTGCTGCGCACCAACACTCAGCTGAGCCACGAGATGAGGAAGATGAGGGAGCAGATGATCGAGATGGAGAGAGCAAACCAGGCCATGGGAGAGAAGTTCAGAGCAATGGAGGTGTGGCACATGGATGAGGGGTGGTGGGTGGATGGATGGATGGATGGATGGATGTCTGGGTGGGTGGATGGATGTCTAGGTGGGTGGATGGATGGATGGATGGATGGATGTCTGGGTGGGTGGGTAGATGGATTGATAAATGGATGTCTGGGTGGATGGATGGGTGTATGGATGGATGTCTGGGTGGGTGGATGACTGTATCTTTTTATTATCCTTCAGATTGAGGTCAAAGACGCGCGGAGTATGATGGTGGAGGCCAACAATCAGGAGTACGCCTTCAACTTTCTCCAGCAGTCCCTCCACAACAAGATCCAGGATGCTGAGGTATGCTGACTCTGATGCCTGTTGTCAGGCTGTTGTCAGTCTGTTGTGGTTGTGGGGCTGTTGTCGGCCTGTTGTCAGGCTGATGTTGGCCTGTTGTCAGTCTGTTGTGGGGCTGTTGTCAGTCTGTTGTGGGGCTGTTGTCGGCCTGTTGTCAGGCTGATGTTGGCCTGTTGTCAGTCTGTTGTGGGGCTGTTGTCAGCCTGTTGTGGGGCTGTTGTCAGCCTGTTGTGGGGCTGATGTCGGCCTGTTGTCAGCCTGTTGTGGGGCTGTTGTCGGCCTGTTGTCGGGCTGATGTTGGCCTGTTGTCAGCCTGTTGTGGGGCTGTAGCTGCAGCAACAGTGTCAGTCCACAGACGAGTGTGATCAGGTCTGGTGTGGAGGTCCTGACCAGCGTGTCCTGACCCCCCAGGAAAGCCTGGACAAGCAGGCGCACTACGCCCAGACCCTGTCGGAGAAGCTGTGGCTGACGGAGCGACAGCTGGAGGAGCTGCAGATCGATAAAGACACCAAAGACAAGAGGAGCTCTGAGCTGCAGAGCACCATCGCCCGGCTGGAGACCGAGGTACCCGCTCCGAACCCCCCCCCCTGCTCCTCTGGGGGGGGTCGGTACTGACCGCTGATGTGTCCCCAGCTGTCCGAGGCGCTGCAGGCGTCGACCCAGATGCAGGCGGAGCTGAGTCTGCAGCAGAAGCTGCGGGAGGACAGCGAGCTGAGGCTGGAGGAGATGGAGGAGTCTCTGCTGGAGAAGGAGCAGGAGCTGCAGAGGCAGCAGCTGCTCATCAGCAGGCTGCAGGGAGAGGTAGTGGGAGGACATCCGCCCCGCTGGGAGGAGACCGAGCTCCATAAACTGTGGCTCCGCAGGTCTCCGGGAAGCTGATCGATAAGGAGCAGACGCTGGAGGAGGAGATCCAGCTGAGAGAGAGGATCCAGCTGCAGTGCAAGCAGGCGGAGAGGATGGTGGAGGACCTGAAGATGGAGCTGCACACGACCAACCAGGCCAAGGACGAGCTGGCCAAACAAGTGAAGGTGGCCCAGGTGAGGCCTCCAGACCCCCGCTTCTCACACCACACTCGGCACAAACATCTAGGCACATCCATCACAACTTCTCTAACGTAGAGTTGTGAATTTGGGCTTTTTGAGCAAGTTGGAACCAAAATTTTTGTTTTGAAAATTCAAAGAAAATTCTGCTGAAGCTTTGAGCTGGTGGGGGGGGGTTAGTCAGTCCTCTTCAGGCTGAAGGTTTGATCCTTAGAGGCTCCTCCGCTGGAGATGAGAGGGTGTCCGACGCCTGTAAGCATACGTGAGCTGATGATCGGTCACAACCCATCAGGGCTCAGGGTTAATGAGGACTTCATTATGACAATCCTGTTCAGCAGCAAGCGTGTTAATTCCATAAGCCTCAAATATTCATGCGCTTCCTAACGGCCTCCGTACTCTGAACAAGAACCTCGTCATGGCCAAGTGTGAAGTTAGTCTGAACAAAGGTTCCTTTTTGTCCCTCAGGAGAAGATGCTGGACATGGAGACGGATCTGGAGGAGCTGCACGACAGCGAGCAGCGCTGGGCCGCCAAGCACAAGAGGGCCATCGAGCAGGTTCCTCCCCCGGCTCCGTGGGGGGCTGAAGGCCCAGGAGCCGGGCCTGATCCCGTTTCCCTCTTTCTGTTGCCAGACGGAGCAGCTCCAGATGAAGGTGATCCAGGAGAAAGACATGAACGACCATCTGGAGATTGAGAAGGCCATCTTGGAGAGACAGGTACTGCTTTTGACTCCTCCTGATCCTGAACCTTCAGGGCTTTGAACACAGCCTTTTAGCTCTGTCACTGTTACTGGAAGAGGGACAGAGGACGGGTTCTGTCTGTAAAGCGTAAAGGAAAGTGTCCGTGTGTGAATGTGAGGAGATAAGGACCTCTCTCCGTCCAGCTCCGGGAGCTCCACCTGGAAGTGGAGGACCTTCACAACTCCAGAGTTCAGGAGGACGTCATCTCCCGGTCAGAGACCAGAGTCAAAGAGCTGGAGAACACCCTGAGGGTGGAGGAGAGGTCAGCACACACGCCACGTTCATGTAGCACGCAGCGTAACCACGGTGACCGGAGGGCGGGGCTGACGTGTCGCCTCGTCCTGCAGGAACAAGACGATTCTGAGTAACACCATCAGCAAACTGGAGAGGAGGATCAACGAGATTAACGACCAGATGGAGGAGGAACAGAGAATAGCTACTGAGCAGAAGGACCTGGTGATGCACGCACACACACACATACACACACAAACCCACACAGACACACACAGACACACGCACACACGAACACACGCACGCACACATACACGCACACACAGACGTGCACACACACACGCACACACATACACACATACAGAAACGCACACACGAACACACGCACGCACACATACACGCGCACACACACACACACAGACATGCACACACATACTCACACGCACACACACATGCACACATACACAGACACACACACAGACATGCACACACATACTCACTCACACGCACACACACGCACACACACACACACAAATGCACACATACACGCACACACAGACACACACACACACGAAGACGTGCACACACACAGACATGCACACACATACTCACTCACACGCACACACACACACACACACAAATGCACACACACACACACACACACACACGCTGAGGCGAGGAGTGCTCTGAGCGCTCTCCTCCCTCCCCCCAGATGACCCAGAGGATCCGCTCCCTGAAGCGCCAGCTGAACGAGGCGGAGGAGGAGTCCAGCAGGAAGGAGGCGCAGTACCGCCACACCCAGAGGGAGCTGGCCGAGGAGAGGGAGACCAACGCCCGGCTGCAGAGGCAGCTGCTGGAGCAACACCTGCAGACTAAGTACACACACACACACACACACACACACACACACACACACACACACACACACACACACACACACTCTGTATTAGTGACACACACACATCTGTATTAGTGACACACGCACATCTGTATTAGTGACACACGCACAGGCCTGTATTAGTGACACACACATTTGTATTAGTGACACACACACACACATCTGTATTAGTGACACACGCACACGCCTGTATTAGTGACACACACATCTGTATTAGTCACACACACACGTCTGTATTAGTGACACACACGTGCCTGTATTAGTGACACACACATCTGTATTAGTGACACACACATCTGTATTAGTGACACACGCACACGCCTGTATTAGTGACACACACATCTGTATTAGTGACACACACACACATCTGTATTAGTGACACACACACACGTCTGTATTAGTGACACACGCACACACCTGTATTAGTGACACACACATCTGTATTAGTGACACACACACACGTCTGTATTAGTCACACACACATCTGTATTAGTGACACACGCACACACCTGTATTAGTGACACACATCTGTATTAGTGACACACGCACACACCTGTATTAGTGACACACACATCTGTATTAGTGACACACACACGCCTGTATTAGTGACACACACATCTGTATTAGTGACACACACACACGTCTGTATTAGTGACACACGCACACACCTGTATTAGTGACACACACACACATGTCTGTATTAGTGACACACGCACACACACGTCTGTATTAGTGACACACACACACACGTCTGTATTAGTGACACACGCACACACGTCTGTATTAGTGACACATACACACGCCTGTATTAGTGACACACCCATCTGTATTAGTGACACACACACACGCCTGTATTAGTGACACACACACACGCCTGTATTAGTGACACACACACACACACGCCTGTATTAGTGACACACACACACGCCTGTATTAGTGACACACACACACACGCCTGTATTAGTGACACACACACACACACACACACACACCTGTATTAGTGACACACACACACGCCTGTATTAGTGACACACACACACAGTTAGGTCACAGCCACAGTCTCAACACCAGGTGTGTGTGTTCATGAACAGGCGGAAGGAGACCCTGAGCATCCGTCAGACCCTGGACAGCCTGCGACTGGACCTGAGCGTGGACGAGGAGGACGAAGGCGCCCCGCAGCCGCCCAACGAGGCCATGACCAAAGTGTGACGCCCAGCCCGACCTGGGCGATGTTGACGTGGAGCTCCTCTCAGACTGTCACGCTGCTACCCTCCAGCAGGAGGACGTCGGCCCGGTCGGTCCTCCTCCCCCATCAGCTCCTGCTGCTCTGACCACCACAAATAACCACCACCGCGGCTCCTTGTTCCCGTCTACACGTAACAAAAAGAGGAGTACTTCATTAAACATTATTACAGAGTCAAGGAGATCAGAGTTTATTCGTGAAAGGGAAAAACCGCATCTTTAATTTCCATTAACTTGACCTGATTAACTAGAAAGAGACCCCGTGTTTTCTTGAAATCAGAGCGGGGAGGCGCATTAGCGCCCCCCACCTGGTGAGTTTTGGAAGTACAACAGGGAGAAGCCTGGACCCTCAATAAAGCTCTTTTAAAATCAGGCTCAAGAATATAAACTCTGTTGTCCTTCCACAAAGCTTCTCTGCCAGTTGTTTTTAGTATGAAACGGAGGTTTTTCCACATCGAAACTGTTTATTTTAACACGTCCGTCTGCAGTATTTGGTTAATGACACACACGATGTAACCTGGAGGAGGGATATTCGCATGTGATCGTAGCTGTTTTAAAATTGTGCATGCAATTGGCAGATTATTTATACTGATGTCTGAGTCCATGTTGTTGATGTGACCTAAAGACCTAATTCTTTGTTCAGAAATGACATTTTGTATGATTGTAGACTTCTGAGGAGGGTTCTTTGCTGGTTGCCTAACTGTACCACTAGTATCTGCTCATGTGATGATATTTAAGCAAAGGGGCGGGAAAAAAGTCTTATTACAATAGAAATGTTGATGTGAGAAGTTAAATTATGAGGGAAAATTAGCATGTGATGAGATTATTGTGTTAATGGTTTACATCTTTATCCTTCTTTTGGTCTTTTTTTTAGAGCTGATGTATTTCATATGGTATATATCTCAGCATTCATACCTGGAGGTCAGATTAGAAAACTCACTCCTGATTGATGATGCACAATCTAAAGCAGTTTCCTAAAATATTATTTTCCTTCCTTTTCCAATCACATTTGGCCAATCCTGTTTACATGTTTTCTATATTGAAATCACGTCTCAGATCACATGGAGCATAAGGTATATCAGGTAGGGTAATTCTGTTCTATCACTTTGTTGAGTTTTCTTTCTACACTCCTGCAGGAAAAGGAAATGTCTTGTAATTATGCACTTTGCATCCTTCTGGTTCTGCTGTTCTCAGGTATTTATTTAGTTGTGTTTAAAATTCAATTTTTCGGTGAGAAGTTTCTCAAAACAAAAGGCAAATAAATGCTCATCCCCTGTGAATAAAGTGTGTGTTCTGATGACGAGACGCTGCTGCCAGAGCACAACTTCTACATCACACACTCTGGTCTCTTCTATACTTTATATCTTTCTGGTGAAGATATGAATACTTTATATCTTTCTGGTGAAGATATGAAACAGATTTTTCCTGTTCGTCCTCAAACATCCCTAATTACCTCCACCAAGGAGGTTACGTGTCTGTCTGTCTGTCTGTCTGTCTCTTAGAAACATAACTCAAAAAGGTATGGACCGATTTTGATGAAATCTTCGGGATTTGTTGGAAATGTGAAAAGGAAGAACTGATTTAATTTTGGGGGTGATCTGGAAGATTCAGGATCACTTTGAAATTTTCATTTCATTGTGGGAAATGGGGCCACACATGTTGTTTCTCAATATCTGTTAATTATTGACCAATCCCCATGAGATGTGACTCAAGGATGGACAATGGGATCCTCCATCATATTCCAAAGGCTGATCCGGATCTGATCCAGAAGATGGATTTTATTGCAATTTATATAAAGTTGGGGGAGGTCTGTGCTCTCTGAGTGCTTTCTAGTTGTTATATTAATCTGATTCTGTCAGAGGCAGGCGCACGAGCTGGGCCGCACGAACACCAAGCTTTGATTTCAATAGGTAGGTTCAGCACTTTGTTCCTGGTGGTGTCCCTGGTGGTGTTCCTGGTGGTGTTTCTGGTGGTGTCCCTGGTGGTGTTCCTGGTGGTGTTCCTGGTGGTGTCCCTGGTGGTGTCCCTGGTGGTGTTCCTGGTGGTGTTTCTGGTGGTGTTTCTGGTGGTGTCCCTGGTGGTGTCCCTGGTGGTGTTCCTAGTGGTGTTCCTGGTGGTGTCCCTGGTGGTGTCCCTGGTGGTGTTCCTGGTGGTGTTTCTGGTGGTGTCCCTGGTGGTGTTCCTGGTGGTGTTTCTGGTGGTGTCCCTGGTGGTGTCCCTGGTGGTGTTCCTAGTGGTGTTCCTGGTGGTGTCCCTGGTGGTGTCCCTGGTGGTGTTCCTGGTGTTGTTCCTTGTGTTGTTCCTGGTGGTGTTCCTTGTGTTGTTCCTGGTTGTTCTCAGGGGTGTTCCTGGTGGTGTTCCTGGTGGTGTCCCTGGTGGTGTTCCTGGTGGTGTTCCTGATATTGTTTCTAGTGTTGTTCATGGTGGTTCCCGGTGGTGTTCATGGTGGTTCCTGGTGATGTTCATGGTGGTGTTCATGGTGGTGTTCCTGGTGGTTCCTGGAGGTGTTCATGGTGGTGTTCCTGGTGGTTCCTGGAGGTGTTCATATGGTGGTGTTCCTGATAGTGTTCCTGGTGGTGTTCCTGGTGGTTCCTGGTGGTGTTCCTCGTGGTGTTTCTGGTAGTGTTCATGACAGTGTTCCTGGTGGTCCGTGGTGGTTCCTCACAGGCCTCAAGAGGAGAAGCCATCTAACAGCTGGTAAGATAGACTATACGATACCAGGCAAAGACGTTGGACAGGACTACACCAGCAGGAACTGGTCATAAAACCAGAACCTCAGAGTTTAAGGGAGGACTGCTGGAGGAAGAACCAGCAGATCTGAAGTCTGAGGAAGAAATGTGGACATTTTCACTTTCTTCAGAAAACTAAATTAGAATTTAGAAAACTTCCCATAAATGTGTGTGAGGAAGAGCTTGTCATTGATCTTGGAGTAACCTTCAAAATTAAACTGTCATCTTAAGTCTTTGCTGTCTGTTATAATTTTCCTACATTTACAAGCTCCACTGACGAGCCCGTAGAGCTAAAATCATCCGTGAGGATAAAAATGGTCCTGCCAACGCCATCGCGTTTGGCCTTTCAGCCCCCACGCTCTGTGCACGCTCGTATGTGCACAGTCTCCAAGCCTGGTCCTGCTTGAGGTTTCCTCCTGTTAACACACTTCAGTGAAGGGCTGAGCCCCTTCACGTAGGAAAATCTCTTTGAAGATCAAAAGCAACCTCCCAAGAACAAAGAGTTTAAAACAAACAGGTTTATTTGCAGCTATGACATCAGGAACATTAAACGCATCACAGTTCAGCTCATTCTGGTTGTGTCCAACATGCTGATACACGCAGTGAAAACTGAAGGAACGTGTACAAACTGCAGGCGTCGGAGAGAAATCACGCACGCACACACACACACACATCAGCTGTGGGAGGAGCTCAGGCCGGACAGAACAAAGCCAATGTGAGCGCTCCGGCTCTGTGCCCCTCCACCCGACAACTAGAGCCCAAACCGAAAGAGCCAGTGATGCACAGCAGATCAGACCGAAGCGTTAATAACAGGCACGACAGGACTCTTCAGACCGTGTAAACGTTCAGAGTGAATTCAAGATCTACCCAAACAACAACAAAAATATTAGCATTTTAGTAGGGAGAAGGTGAGGGAAGTAGAGAGGCTGAGAGGAGGAGGACCTGAGAGGAAGAGAACGGGACCGAACGGAAGAGAAGAGGTGAAGCTCAGGGACTCTGAGGATTGTCATCGGTACGATTAGTCCAGGAACACACTGCTGCTTCATCGGGAAGAGTGAGGGACACACACACACACACACATGCAGACACACACACATAGACACACACACACACCCAGACAGGGCAGCCATGCACACACACACACATATACTCACTCACACATACACACACAGGGCAGCCATGCATGCACACGCGCACACACGTGCATTTTGGGGTAATTTGGAGTCAACCTGTGTTTGTTTGTGGAGCGCCCAGAGAATAAACCCTTTACACTCCTTTAAAAGCTCATTTTCTCCTTCGCTCACTTTCTTGTAAATCTGGGACGACAGCGTCTCATTTGGTTTGAAATGCTTGACCGTGTTTGTCGTTTCAAGCATCAGGGGCGGAGCCTTGAGATGCCCCACCTTTAATGTGTTAAGAGGAGGAGCAGCAGCTGCAGGTGGATCCTGCGATGGGGCGTCTTCGTTGTGGACCCACTGGACCACCTCCTGGAGCGTGTCCCACTGGACTACCTCCTGGAGCATGGCCCCAGGAACAGGGTGAGGCAGGAGGCCGCTGGCTCTACGCACCAGGGACTGGAGCAGGGCTGGGAGCAGCGGGCTGGTTAGAGGGACCAAACAGAAGCTGGGAGCTGGAGGTTCCTTATGTCAGTGGTCCCCAACCCCCGGGCCGCGGACCAGTACTGGTCCATAGATCAATTGGTACCTGGCCACCAAGAAATAATTTGTTATTTCTGTTTATTATCTGAGTCTGAACAATCTTTTATTTTGAAAAATGACCAGGTTCTCTCGGTCACTTGAGCGCCAAAAGCATCAAAATGAGTAAAAAAACAGACGTGGAAAATTTATTTTTGAAGGGGAAAAAGCCCAGATTTAGATTTAGATTTGCAATATAAACAATCTATGTGTACCCCCCCTCCGGTCCACGGTTAAATTGTCAAGTATTGACCGGTCTGATGATAAAAAGGTTGGGGACCACTACCTTCCTAAGTGAGGAAATGATATCAAATGCTCTGTTATATATCATGCTCAACTCAAACACATGCATGCTGCTGCCTAACTAGCAGGCAGCCAAAGTATTTTCTTTTTTTTTTTTTCTACTTCGCCACGTCAAGATTTTCCACAAAGTAAGGCAAATCGGGCGAATCTGGACACGAGGAAGTCTACCAAGTTGCAAAACAATAGAGCGACACAACACAGGTCTGACACACAAGTTGGTCCACGGTTTAACCTGCTGTTTGAATCCGCTCTGTCCAGCACCAGGAATCGTCTTCGGACCATTTCTGGATACCAGCAGCACGAATGAAATGAAACCCTCCTCTGTACTTAAAAAAAAATCAACGTATAACGACAAAACCGAAGAGTTTGTTTTTGTGTGTGTGAGTGAAACTTGACGCTTCACCTAAAAGCGAGGGGCTCCTCCGCCGGTCCGATAATACTTTAGATGCAGAGACAGGAGGTCAGGCCGGGCTGAAGCATCCGGCCCCGAAAGTTAAACCATTAGAAAAGGTTCTCTCTTCACACGAGTACCGTGCCGTCGCCTATCGGTCACAGGACAGTCACGCCTGACAACATGACGGAGGTCTGGGGGGAGTAAGGAGCTCTGCAGCAGCACTGTCACTCAGAACGAACCCACTCATGAACGGGCCGGACTGAGCCAACTAAAGCACACCGAGGACGAGCCTGTGATGGGGCCGCGGCGGGCGGCAGTACCGCCAGCGTCCGCTAGGGGGAGACGCCACCTCGGCGAACAGTAATCAGAGAAAATTAAAACCTCTTAAGGTTTGTTTTTTTTAAAGATAGAATAGGGTGAGCATTAGAAGATAGATAAACATGCAGTAAAACTGACGGGAAATGTAAAAACAAGGAGAGAAGGTGGCAAGTAGAAAACCGACAGAGCCGAGCGCGGACCCTTCCTGCTTCACCTCGCTATCTAGCATGCACATTTCTTCTCGCTGGGCTGCTCCTCCGACAGTTTTGCTGAGCCGTTCCCGTTGGCGGGTTCGGCGGGCGGCTTGTCGACGCACTGCTCCATCCTCTTCATGACCAGGTCCAGCAGCGTAATGACGGCCTTGTCCACCTCCACGCCCGTCGCCGCGCTCGTCTCAAAGTACGGGATCCTGTTGGCGGCAAAGACACCCGATCAGCGCGACCCCAGCGACCGCAGGGGGGCCGGGGCCCCGCCATCACCACTCAAACCATTACACTTTACTGGGCTTTACTGCTTCCCAACCGTCCTTGGACCAGTTGGGTCCACACAGTTTTTAACAATCGGTGAAAAGGCTCCCACGCGTCACAGTTCAGACCTCAGCTCAGACCTGAAGGGCTCAGGGCTTCCTGGAACAAAGCTGCGCTGACAGATATCAGCAGATCTTCACCTGCTGGAATGAAACCAGGAAGCGATCTTTAACTCGTCTAACAGGAAGCTGCTGCTGACGTTTGCGCCCTGGTTCGTGAAGACGTGTTCCACCCTCAGCAGCTATGACCTGACAAACGTGAGGCTCTGGTACGAGGTGGGGGGGGGGTCCAGGCCTGGCGTCATGGGCCGGGGGTCAGCTGGTCAACCTTGAGCTGACCTTGGATTGTTCTGGCTCGTGACTTCAGGACTGTGGCAGACAGAACCGGTCCATCCAGAATGAGCTCATGTCTGGAGGCCCAATTAGCAGTAGGCCACGAGTCGTCATTGTTGGGACCAAGCAGCAGGATCCAGCGCTCTGATACCGACTGGAGGTGGTCCAGAGGGGGAATGAAGCTAATCAGATTACATCTAGTTTGAATCTGACAATGTAGACCACTGAACACCAAACAAACACATTGTTACCTCCACCAAGGAGGTTATGTTTTATGTTTATGTTCTGTCTGTCTGTCTGTCTGTCTGTCTGTCTGCTGTCTGTCTGTCTGCTGTTAGCAACATAACTCAAAAATCTATGGACCGATTTTGATGACATTTTCAGGATTTGTTGGAAATGTGAAAAGGAAGAACTGATTTCATTTTGGGGGTGATCCGAAAGAAATCTTGGATTCTGGATCACTTTGAAACTTTCATTAACATTGTGGTAAATGGGGCCAAAAATATTGTTTCTCAATATCTGTTAATTCTTGACCAAACCCCATGAGATTTGACCCAAGGATGGACAATGGGATCCTCTATCATATTCCAAAGGCTGATCTGGATCTGATCCAGAAGACGGATTTTATTGCACTTTATATAAACTTGGCATGGGTCTGTGCTCTCCGAGTGCTTTCTCGTCTTAGAATATGGAAACAGAGCATATGTTCAGGAGCAGCAGGGCTCCTTAGTTAAGGCTTCAAACCGTAAGACCTAAACCTTTGGTTTGGAGCTACTGGTGAAGCTTTCTAACTCCAACCTCTTCTGGTGTAACACCAGATCTGACCAGAAGGGAGTGAGTCAGGATAAGATGAAGAGGACCTCCCCACGGCGGGTTCAGCCCTGTCGTTCTGTGTCTGGTGGAGCACTGAAGGAAACAATGTTTTTAATGCTCTGGCTGTACGAACAACCTCAAAAACATCACTGCGGAGGAGTGAAACAGCACGATGACTTCGTCACACGGCGAGCACACAAACCCGTATTTGTCGGCCAGCTCCTTGGCCTGCTTCTCCTGGACCTCCCGCTGGTCGGCCAGGTCCGCCTTGTTCCCCACCAGCACGATATCCGGGTTCTCGCAGTAGGCGTTAGCCTGCAGCTGACCTAGAAACAGCACACGGAGCAGCCGGAGGCCTCAGCGGACACCAGCGCCTCCACACACATGAAGGCACCAGTTAAGCCTCAGGGAGGACGACGTACTCATCCAGTTCCTGACGTTGAGGAAGCTCTGCTGGCTGGTCAGGTCGAACATCAGCAGGAAGCCCATGGCGTCCCTGAAGAACGCCGTGGTCAGGCTGCGGAACCTGGAAGGGGAACAACACCTCATCATGACTCCGTCGACCCTGCGACTTCGATCTGGCCGCAGGTCAGTTTGATTTGAGTCTGTCCGGTCTCGATCGTGAGCCGGTCTGAACATATGGAGATCATCTCCGGCCGTCGCTCCCCGAAGGTCCAGCGGTCTCAACCCTAACATTGAGGGTGACACAAAGCAGGCGCGCCTGCTTTGTGTCACCCTCCCTCATTAACTATGCAGATGTATTCCAGGTAGCAGTGTTGAAGATCCAGCTCAGCGTATTCAACAGCCCCCAGTTAGTGTTTGCTCACCTGCCAGTGAGCTGTTTGACTTGGGATCTGTCTTGAAGACAAAGAGATGACAAAAACAGCCCTGGGCTCTCTGATCTGGATCACAACGTGATGATTGGATGTTTGGCGTGTTTGAAACGCTCTTAAGAACTGGTCCTGCTCCAGTAAACCTGAACTGGGGCGGTTCAGCCGGACGGCGGGACACACATGCCGGCAAATATTTTACAATCAAACAATCAGGTCCAAGACGCAGATATGGAAGAGTCAACATCCAGAGAAAAGAAAGGCTCGGCGCTCAGTTACATAATGAGAGCTGACGCGAATAAGAATGATTATTTAAGTTGTGTCTGACACTGACTCATCCTACAGTGAGTCATCAGGCAAGGTCACACACACACACACACACACACACACACACACACACACACACACGTGCACACACACAGAGACACACACACTTCATTGCCTCTTGACTAAACTTTACCAAGAAATAAAGTTGAGGATTCTCTGAAGTGGATTCATACGTGGGGAGCGATGACCTCGACCCCTCAACGGTTTCTTTTGTTTGTTTTTTTTCCTGACTCAGTTCGAGGGTCTGAGATCAATTAGTGAGGGGGTAGGAGCACAGAAGTATATACGTCTTCCTACTCCTTTGTGAACATGTAGATTACTCACTGAAACGCATGTAGAATTATTTGTTTCTTCTTCCTTAACTTAACTTCTTTCTTAACCTAACTTGGTGGGTGATGGTCCCATTGTAGCTGCTGAGGTGTCGTGAGCTTCTGATGAGAGGGTCTGCTGCAGGTTTAAACCCTGCGTTGGCCCGTGTGGCAATGTGATAATAACACATCATGACTCAAACATCAGGATAAAGTATTCTAAACCTCAACTAAAGAGCCAAGGGTGGAGGTTCCTGCAAACACGGACCCGGGACCTCACCTCTCCTGTCCTGCTGTGTCCCAGAGCTGGAGGTGGACCTTGAAGGTTTTCCCCGTGGTTGTTCCATTGGAGGCCGTGTACACCTGAAGAGAGCCACAGCTTTAACCAGTCAGCACGGAGCAGGAGCACAAAGACGCTCCAGGACCACAACCACATCCAGATAAATGGAATAATTAAAGGAAGCCCCATCTGTCAATGTTTTTAATTCAACTTCTGCTGCTGTCACCCTTTCTGACTTCTGTTAGCGGCATGTGTGTGTGCATGTGTGTGTGTGTGTGTGTTGACAACACACCACGAATGAGAGCACAGGAACAATCCTGAAACCTATGAGTCATGTGGGACAGCAGGATTAAATCAGCACTGCAGCAAATCCAATTAGAAAAGGTGAATGGAACCAAACTAGATCTCACATCTTAAACTCAGATGTCTGGACACATCGAAACCGAGAAGATCGTAATGAATGACAGCGGCAGAAGGTTTCGAGCAAACGGGGGGTGGTAAACATCCGTGGTTGACCAAGAGGCCGTGAAGCTGCTGCAGAAACGCTGCAGATGCAGCAGGTGCTGCAGACGACAGCAGCGCAGTCTCAGAGTAACGAGGGAGTCACCGTAGCAGAGGAGGACAGTAATGGTTTCACCCTGGAGTCCTTCAGCCGTCCCCCCGCACGTCCCTCAGCTTAATTAGACAGATCAATAGATGTGTGTGTGTGCGTGTGCGTGTGTGTGGCCCAAGTTTCATCTCCGTGTGAATTAAAACAGAGTCGCCACTCGGCTGCTGAGGAATCCAGACCCGACGGCCCTGACGCGGTGACCATGGCAACGGGGCAGGTATCCAGAACTCACCACTCGCTTTTCCCTGAAGTCGATCCCAACTGTGGTGATGAATTTTGGGTTGAACTTGTTGTCTGTGTAGCGGTACAGGAAGGTGGTCTTGCCCACGCCCGAGTCCCCCAGGGCCAGGAGCTTTATGAGGAAGTCGTAATCCCCATCAGTCATCGTGGCGCCGCGGTGAACCTGCAGGAGCAGAGGAAGCATCAACACCGGCGGCGGCGGCTCAAAGGGCCAAGGACGTCTCCATGGATTCAGAGGAACGCCGCACGAAAGAGGAATACATCAGAGAGGAGTCAGGTCTGGGTTGGGGTCTGTTCAGTTCGGGGGGGGGTCACAAGACTCTAATTGACTCAGCTGAGACGAGGTAGCGCGCTTTATTACAGTGATGAAGGAGCTGATTCAGTCACAATGACCTCCCTGTGCTCCGGCGGCACCTCGCTGGAATGTTTAACCCCGTTTATTCTTAGCCGGGTGACGAAGGCGAGGAAGAAGCGATACATAATTCAGGTTGAGCAGCGGGGAGAGCTTCTGCCTCGTCTCTGCAGCAGCGACGCGCTGGCCTTGTCTGTGGCGATCTCTGTTAGCTTCTTACTGGTCTGGGGCCAGTATGGGGCTGACGCAGACCAGTCGTCCCCTCACAGCGGAGACTGATCATGACTGACAGCCGCGCGTCAATCTGAGAGTCAGATGACGTCAGAGAAACCCCACTAACTCATGTGGAATCAGATTATGTCCAGAACAGAGTTAAAAACACAACTGCAGCAGTTCTTATTTACGTGGTGACTTTATCGTCTAATCCAGAGGCTGCAGGCATTCAGTGCACGTGAGGGTTTACCCTCACCACAGACGCGGGAAATTGTTTCTGTCTGAAGGTGTTTGAGTCAGTATATGTATGCCTGGATTACGAGGGGGCTCCGCCCACTCCTTGTGGCCCTGCCCACTCCTGGTGGCCCCGCCCAATCCTTGTGCCCCCCCACTCCAGGACAACCACGGTGACCTGCGTTCTTGGCTTTTCCTGCTCCCATTTTTACGTCCGCAGTGAAGCTGAGATGCATCTGTGTTTAAAACTGGATTCAGTGAGATGATTCGTCAGCGCTCAAGAATTAAGAATAAAGAACGGTTGTACGACGTGATCTGCTCTTCTTTTTTTGATTTCCTTTGAGGTGACTTTAAAAGGTCGGAGGATTAGAGTGAGTCCGAGAACATCAAGTGCAACTGAAGCTTCTGGAATCAGAAATGTTGTTGCTAACAGAATGAAGCCTAAGTGGCTCCACTGCGGAGCAGAAGGAGACGGAGCCCGTCAAAACGGGCCCGCGTGATCTACGAGCGTTCCTGAAGAATCCATCAGAGAGGATCTGCTGCTTACCAAAAAGGAGGCCGACACATCAGCAGACAACCAGCAGAGAGGCAGCTAGAGGAGGAGGAAGAGGAGGAGAAACAGGATGAGGAGGAGGAAGAGGAGGAGAAACAGGAGGAGGACGAAGAGTAGTAAGAGGAGGAGGAGAAATGAGAGGAGGAGGAGAAACAGGAGGAGGAAGAGGAAGAGGAGGAGTAGGAGAAACAGGAGGAGGAAGAGGAGGAGGAGGACAAGGAGGAGGAAAAACAGGAGGAGGAAGAGGAGAAACTGGAGGAGGAAGAGGAGGAGGAGGAAGAAGAGGAGTAGAAAGAGGAGGGAGAGGAGGAGTAGGAAGAGGAGGAAGAGGAATAGGAGGAGGAGGAAGAGGAGGAAGAGTAGGAAGAGGAGGAGGAGGAAGAGTAGGAAAAGGAGGAGGAGGAAGATGAGGAGGAGGAGGAGTAGGAAGGGGAGGAGGAGGAAGATGAGGAGGAAGAGGAGGAGGAAGAGGAGGAGGAGGAAGAGGAGGAGGAGGAGGAGGAGGAAGCAGGCAGCTGGTGCGTGAATGAGTCAGTCTGAAAGGAGCTGCTGCTGCGCTGCTGCAAACACACGCTGGAGTCAGCGAGCAGGGCGCTCACACACTGGTGAAGCTGCGCGTGGGCGTGATGAGCGCCGCCCTCTCCGACCCCGACGGGGGAACGTCAAAGAGGAAACCCGCCCGGCGAGCAGCGGCGAGGAGAGACCGCCGCACACGCACTGGCCCAGTTTATTTGTGGAAATGGGACTCAAACGATGGCCTCACCTCCCAGTCCCCACTCCTCTGACCTCCAAACACACTTCCTTGAGGAGCGTCGTTATCCATCATCTCTGCTGCCCACACTTGGTACTTTTGGCCTCGGGGAAACGTAGCGTCTACAATAAGCAGCATTGAGACGCGACTTTTCTAAAACACGTGGGAACACGAGCTGGGGAGGACATCATGGACACGCACACTCGTGAGAACGCCTCGTCTCCAGACCGTCGCTGGTGCAGGCTGCTTCTCTGGGCACCGGCAGGTTTCCTCTGTGATCCTTTATTTAAATGGCTGAATATTTGAAGTCCTCTTTAAACATTTAAGGCAAAACGGGGATCCAGAGAGCAGACGGCTCCGAACAACAGGAGTTTCTCCCTCTTTGAGGAAGGCGTTACCATGGCGAGGAGCGCGAGGCCGAGCAGGAGCTTAGAGAAAGCTCTGGGTGTCTCCACCTGTTGGGAGCAGCGAGGAGGCGGCTCCAGCCCCCCTCCGCTCTGATCCATTATTCAACAGCTACAAGACGGATCTGTCCCCTCTGGTCGGACACACGCTGCAGTCTGGGAGCAGAGGAGGCCGTCCTGAAGGAGCCTGCGCTCCGCTGCCATTTCACGCAAAGCCTCGTGCACGGCCTCGTGCACGGCCTCGTGCGCGGCCGGAGCCCCGACAAGCTTCATTTCCAACCTGGGTGAAATGGGTGAAATGCGATTTGCTCTGTTGTTGTTCTGCGGCGGGGGCAGCGAGCGAGCGTGTTAATAATGCAGGAGGGCCGCGTCGGCGCCGGGTCCAGCGGTGCAGCTGGAGGAGACGTCAGCGGACATCTGCCACAGCCCGCTGCCCCCTGCATCAGCGTCAACAGATCTCCTCCTCCTCCTCCTCCCGCCGACGGCCTTTTGTCATCAACCCATCCGTTCCGAAGAGCCAACGATCAATAGTGGCTAACAGCGACAGAAATCGACTCTTGGTAATCACATTTTGGCTCACGCCCTCCAGGTTTGCCTCGGGGCTCTAAAGCGCCCACCCTCAGACGCAGGAAGCTCCCACAAATGCAGTTAGCGCTGCTGCGGTGGGGCCGTGTGGGGCCGTGTGGGGCCGTGTGGAGCCAGCCTTCCCTTTGGTTTCAAACGCTCCAGTGGCTTCTGGAGTCAGATAAGATGACCCACCGCCGTGTTCCCTCTTTACTTATTTATCCGTCGGGGCGTCCCTGTGGGGCCTCCCGACGCCCCGCACAGCGAGGGGGGGCACCAGCATCTTGGCAGACGCCTCAGCTGAAAGGTCAGCGTGGATGTACAGTAGCAGCCCGGCGAGGCAGGAGAGGAGCGCCGGAGACGTCAGCGAGCTCAGAGCGCTGACCCCCGGTCTGGAGGTGAGCGGCATGAGCCAATCAGCTGTACTACAGGTCAGGAGGCAGCCGAGGTCACGGGTGACGATCACGTCGCTGTCAATTTCCCGCTGATGCTGACGGTGTTGGGAAAGACCCCGATGCTCAGAGGGTGGTCTGTGTGCTGGCCCGACCGCAGCACCGACCCCACCTCCATGAGGCGCTCTGCTGCTCTGAGAGGATTCTGACAGCAGGGTGGAGGGTCTGTGAACTCACACCGCTGTTTACAACATCGTTACCATCTCCACTGAAGGAACAAAGAAGGCGCTACGGCTTATTTTAGCATTAAAAACAACCCAACAAATGCATAAAAACGGTGAGTGAAGACATGAAAAGCTCTATTAATCTACAAAACAAGTTGCTCTTTCATGGCACAAGAAGACTCCAAAAATCCCCGCTGCATCTGAAGCACCAGAGCAAGAGCCAAAGTCGACTTAATCCACCCACACGGAACAGAAAAGAAGCTTTCTTGTCACCGAGGTTCTGGGACAGACACCAGCGAGCGCCCAGCTGAGAGGTTCAGCCCCATGACTCCAATTTTATTATTGCTTTAACACAAATCACATTTGAAGGCTGCAAGAAGCCCTAATGGGCGACACAATGACGGGCTTGACTGACCGGGAGACCTGATGGGTTCCATTGGTACCGCTGACCCCCGGTTTAGGTTTACTGGTTCCAGTGTTGGGAAGGGGACCTGGACATGTGCTCCAAACCGGCCCGTTGTCTGGGGAAGGGGCGGAGCCGGGCAGACTGCCCCTCGACTGAGCTCTGACTTTTAACAAACATCTCCACGTCATGAGACTGCATTGTTGATTGTGTGGCGGGCTCTACCTATCGACGCCTCTCCAGCCCCAACAGAACTTTTCTGTGTCACTGCTTGTTGATATGGAAGACATGTGACCAGTCAGCTGACTGGACTCACTACCGCCCGAGGACCAGCCCCGTCCCAGCCGCATCCTAAAGACACATTTCTGCGTCCCTTCCCGACGCCCATGAAAAGCTCATGTCATTAACCCTTCAGCTCTTCTATGTTCTCTGGTTGGACGAAGTCGAAGAGGAAACGGGTCAAAGAGGAACCAGAGATTGACGTGTGGATCCAGAGTGAGGCGGAGATGGTGCGCAGAGACGCTCTTCCATCCTCTGTTCCTTCAGTGTTGCTCACTGCAGATCTCTGTCCTGCTGTCAGCTTTTATTTATTTGCTTCATTTCTCCGACTGACTGTCTGAAATTTAAATGAATGACTCAACTAAACAATAATAAAACTGGTCAAGTTGTCAGCTGATTAGATCAGTTTCGTCGTACAATAAAGGCTTTGGCAACAGCGACGCCATAACAGACAGACGCCAACGCCTCCTTCAGCTTTGTGGGCTAAACCCTGGGATCTGTGATGGATGGGCTCATTAACTGGTCCAATCAATCCCACCAAGACGAGTGTGTCTGCAGCCTGGTACAGCCCAAATGTGTGCAGACGAATAAAACGCACAAAAGTGTGTGAATGGAATTCCCTGCTGTTGTCGAACCTCTGCTGCCGTCACGCGCGGCACACCTCACGGTACCGTATTAACCGTAATAGAGGCTCACACTCTCGCTGCACAGGAGATCCAAAAACACCAGAGTAAGCACGAACACATGCACGAGCACGTGTCCAAGTGTTTTTTCCTGGAGAGCAGCACGTGAGTGCGGATTGGGATCCGACTGACCTCAGACCCGGAGGTTCCACTGACACTAACCTTCAGATCACCGCTCTTACACCGCATGACTGAAATGGTGGGAAGTGCAACTTTCCAAGAGTTTTGCAAGTCGCTCCGTGGATTACCACACAATGCCTTTATCCCAGGAGACACACTTGTCTTTGTCCTGCCTCATGAATAGACAGAGGCTGGTTTTACACATGGAATATGTCACATGCCTACTTTAAAAGCAGACGGTGGCATCCTGGCTGAACAGAAGATGACGGAGGGGAAGATGTGTCCCGCAGCGTGTGCAGAAATGATAATGAGCTAAGTGGTGGCAGCACAGTCAATACGTTAACTAAGAGCGTATCTTCTGTGGCGCCGAGGGACGAGGGAGAGCAGCGCGCACTTCCAGGGAGCTCCGTAGGTAATTAGAGGCTGGACGAGGGACAGGACACTACGAGGCCTCTGCAGTCAAAGCAGTTAGGCTGTTTAAATAAGGATCCTAATTAGACCTCCGGTCCTGCTCACCTGTCAGAGTCAGAGGAACTAAGCCGTCGACGACCATTACACGCCTTCCTTCTCACTGACACGTCCAACAACGGAAAAGAAAACGTCAAAGGCAACAGCAGAACTACAGGAATGATAAGAAACACACATTTACCTACTGGGGCTGTGGTGGAATCAAAGCAGCGTTTGAGCCTTTGCCAGGTGAAATAAAGGAGAATGTTTCAGAGGAATAATTAATTACAGGGATTAGCAGAAGCAGATTGAAGCCATTTTCAATCTGTTGCTGAGGCTTGGTAACATGCACTAAATTGGGATCCGTGTTCATTCTCATTCGCTGACTGCCACTTAATCAGTTCACACTTTGCTGCTTTGGCAAAAAACACTTTTTTCCCAGAAAATAAGCCTTGAAAAAGGTTTAAGATGAGGGGGATGTCAACACTCTGGCAAGGTCTTTTATTTTCATCACATCATTATTTTGGTCTGTGTGGCTTCTTTTTTAATTTCAGGATAATGCCAAGCTGTCTCAAGGCCACAGTTTCAGAGTGAAACTACGATTTGTAGAAGAGCAAACCAAAGGATTCTAAGGATGCTAAGCTTACAAATCTAGATTTATGGAAACACCTAAATGTGTGCTTGAAATGAGCCTTTTCAGTTAAATACAAATACAATCTACAGATAGTTTTCTACATTCAAGGATGGGCAGCCCGGTCCTACTGGGCCGCAATCCAGCCGGGTTTTCCGTCCTACCAGGTAGTCAACCACTTTCACCATCCAGGTTTGAGCTGTGGTCCACCCGGTAGGTCAGAAAACCTGACCGGATCGCGGCCCTGCCCATCCGCGAGGAAGAAACACCTAACACACAAACTAACACGCTACATCAACTTCACATCTACTTGGGCAAAACTATGCATTATTTAAAATGAAGTTAAACGGAAAAAAGTCCTAAAACAGAGCATGAATGAATAGAGGAGGTGGGCAGTAACAGCCAGAGGCCTCTTTACCATCTGAGAGAGCATCAGCACAATCATGAGACCGAGCATGAGAGTGGCTTCATGACCAGCTTCTGCTGCTGCACCTCAGCGCTCACACTCTCACACTGCTTCAAAAGGGCGTGAGCGCTTCTCACGAGCACAACAATCGCTCCCGTCAAACTTCCAGCCGACACGGATTTTCTCCTGAGCCGGTTCCAGACCGTCGCCCCTGGAGGAGAAGCCACGCGAATCCCAGCGAGCGCCCTTACCTCTCAGCTGATGGAGCGCGCGGGATCCCGAAGAAGGTACGAGCCGTCCGGAGCAGCTGACCAGCAGCCCCACATCTACGCCCACCCACTGACCGGCTGCCTGGCTGGATGTGTGGCTGTGAGAGCGGGGGGCCGGAGTCACAAACTACCACCCAGCCAGAGGCAGCAGCAGCAGGACACGAGGCCACGCCCTCCCCGACCAGCTGACTTGCTGCCTGGCTGCAGGGATGGATGACTCCCTCAGAGCTGCTTGATGCCTGCACGGCTTTTTTCTTTTTTTTTGTTTTTTTTTTAACTTGATGGTTCCAGAAATGCCTGAACAACAATTAAAAATCTATAACAATAAAACAAAGTCAATGTGGAATCCAATTAAATGGCAGACTAATTATCAAAACACTGAACCTAAACAATGAAACGTCTAACTGGTGAGCTCAGTCTGACAACCATCTGTGTGTGTGTGTGTGTGTGTGTGTGTGTGTGTGTGTGTGCGCGTGCGTGTGTGTTATAAGTGGGTGGAGATTGAAATATAGTTAATGCTGGACACACACACACATGCACATACACACACACCACCAACATGACCTTAGGCTTCCCTCTCTGCTCTAACTCGTTGATAAGGCTCTGTTCTTTCATTCCGTGTGTGTGTGTGTGTGTGTGTGTGTGTGTGTGTGTGCATGTGTGTGTATGTGCGGAGGACTGCAGTTCAACAGGAAGTGGCTAAGCAATGATGAACAGGAGATAAAGTAAATTCCAATTCCAAGTACTGTGAAGTGGGCGGAGCTAGTGAATCTCCAATTGTATTTGCCAATAACGCCATGTACTCTTCTAGAGGGCCGCGACCCCACGGTCAATAATCTGAGAAAGGTTTCAAGACCGAAAAGGTTAATGTATGCAGAGGGCTGCAGCGCTCCTCTCAGAGAGTTTGAGTGTTTCGTTTGGGTGAAAGTTCCGGTGTGGCTGTTTGAGGAAGAGGAGCCGTCCTCTGTTAAAACATCTGTGTTGTTCTCACCAATGAGATCACCCTTCTAGGGACGTTAAAGCGGGAGCTGGACAGAAGGCTGAGAAGCCCTCCACCCGCTGGGGCTCCTCCCTCGCCGACGCGGCGGCTGCCTCGCTAAAGCCCGACCACCACTTTGTGAGCGAGGTCGTAGATGGAGCCTCGGCCAGCGTGAGGAGCCTGTGAGTGTTCAGCGTCACCGAGGACGCTGATCATCTGGGTCGATAATCTGGAGCAGATTCCACATCCCACACCCTCAACAGCTGCAGGAAGTGATGGGCTAATTAAGATGGCGGTTGCTTCTGCCATGAAGTGACGGTGAAGGAAACAAGTTTCAGAAACCGCGGGCATTCGTCAGGAAGTCGGCGAGTCGGTTCGCCGAAGCGCCGACGCTCTCTGTCGGCTCCGCTTCAACGTCCGGGCGGTCGGCAGAGTCGGCGGCTGGAAGATGAACCAGGCGCTTGTGGAGGGAGGAACGTCGTGATCGCACCAGCGCCACTTGTAATTTGTGTTCCTCCCACACAGGGAAGAACTGGATCTGGGCCTCCTCCGAAGACGCCGTCTTGTGCCTCCGATGACGACGGCGCCGGGGGTGAAAAGAGAAGACGTCGCCACAAACGCTTTAACGTGCCCTCGCCCTGCCCTCATGGCGGGCCGTCGCCCGTTACGCAACCTGGTGACATTTAGGCGGAGCCAAAGGCCACAAAAGCGACAGCCACGGCGACCACTCAGGGAACGCCACTCAGGGAACGCCACTCAGGGAACGCCACACAGGGAACGCCACACAGGGAACGCCACACAGGGAACACCAGTGGCTCTGCCAGGAAACGCCAGATCCGAATCAAAGACGTGACGGGCAAAAGAGCGAAGAGCTGCTCCCGCCGCTCCCACCTCCTACGGAAACTAACGCGGTCCAACGCTGTGAGCCGTCACCGCCGCATCCTTCATAGTCGCCATGGTGATAAAAATGTGGCTCCATCTGAGCTCCCGTCGCCGCACGCTTCCAGAAAGTTGGATTTTTAATGTCCGGCTCTCCCCGAACGAGGGACGTGTCTGAGAAGAGGACCGCTCCTACGTTACGGGCAGCGGCGTGCAGAAGGGGAGAGTCGTGCTGGCGGAGCGGACGGCTGATTGAATTATCCCGACATTCCTCTGCTGAGGGCACATTCATCAGCCCCATGTGATTCCTTTTCTAGGAGCATTCCCCACAAACGGGCACAAACCCTGGATGAGTCCAGGATCCACCACCACTCACCCGCACTATGAGACAAGTTCAACATGGATGTGGAAAAACCTGGACCGGAATTCTCACAGGACCGGGGTCCCAAGGGGACAGGGAGAGTGAAAGGGACAGGGTCAGGGTCAAAAACAGGGACAGGGTCGAGATCAGGGACAGGGTCAGGGTCAGGGAGAGGGACAGAGACAGGGTCAGGGACTGAGACAGAGTCAGAGACAGAGACAGAGACAGGGTCAGGGACAGAGACACAGACAGAGACAGGGTCAGGGTCAGGGTCAGGGTCAGAGACAGAGACAGAGACAGAGACAGGGTCAGGGACAGAGACAGAGACAGGGTCAGGGACAGAGACAGAGACAGAGACAGAGACAGAGACAGGGTCAGGGTCAGGGTCAGGGTCAGAGACAGAGACAGAGACAGAGACAGGGTCAGGGACAGAGACAGAGACAGAGACAGAGACAGGGTCAGGGACAGGGACAGGGACAGGGACAGAGACAGAAACAGAGACAGAGACAGAGACAGGGTCAGGGTCAGGGTCAGGGACAGGGAGGGACAGAGACAGTGACAGGGTCAGGGACAGAGACAGAAACAG
>CAJVRN010000235.1:900000-982500 GCA_911728415.1 Lagocephalus sceleratus | reverse complement strand
ACGCTTCAGATCAGATCGTTATCCTTAACGTGTCGCTGCGTCTCCACCCTCACGCCTCAGAACCAGGACAACCAGGGCGAGGACGGGAAGGGGACAGCGGGGGGCTGCTGCTGCTCACAATCGGGACTACAAGCACAAACACTACAGTAACAGCACGACGTGTCAAACACACCCAGAGAACCTCAGCCCACTTCCACCAGACGAGGCCGTTCACGTTTTATTGTCACGTTTTATTGTTTTAACGTCATGATTTAATGTTTTAATGTCATGATTTAATGTTTTAACGTCATGATTTAATGTTTTAACATCATGATTTAATGTTTTAACGTCATGTTTTATTGTTTTAACATCATGTTTTAACGTCATGATTTAATGTTTTAACGTCATGTTTTATTGTTTTAACGTCATGATTTAATGTTTTAACATCACGTTTTATTGTTTTAATGAATTTAATGTTTTAATGTCATGATTTAATGTTTTAACGTCATGTTTTATTGTTTTAATGTCATGATTTAATGTTTTAACGTCATGTTTTATTGTTTTACGTCATGTCTTATTGTTTAATGTCATGATTTAATGTTTTAACGTCATGTTTTAATGTTTTAACGTCATGTTTTATTGTTTTAACGTCATGTTTTATTGTTTTAATGTCATGATTTAATGTTTTAACGTCATGTTTTATTGTTTTAACGTCATGTTTTATTGTTTTAATGTCATGATTGAATGTTTTAATGTCATGATTTATTGTTTTAATGTCATGATTGAATGTTTTAACGTCATGTTTTATTGTTTTAATGTCATGTTTCATTGTTTTAACGTCATGATTTAATGTTTTATCGTCATGATTGAATGTTTTAACTTCACGTTTTATTGTTTTAACACCAGATATTTACTGTTTTCGTTAGACGCTGCTTCCCCAGTGGCTCGTCTTCCAGACGAGGGAGCGGCACCACTGTCCTCAGAGTTCTTTACTGGAACCACTAAAACGGCACCAGCGAGGAGTGAAGCGCTTTCCCCCTGATCTCATCTTCGGGGGGGGGCACTGTGGTTTACATCCTCTGTAGGCACCAGTGGGTGACCTCTGGTCAGACCACACTTCCTGAGTTCTTCCTGGAGGGTGTTACTGGAACTGCAGGGGGATGGTGGGGGGGTCTATCTCTGTGTCCAACACCAGACCGTATAGCAGGGTGAATCCTGTCAGACCAGCTTTGAGGAGACTGAAGTGGGTCATCAGGTGGATCAGATCTGATCACCTGAGGAGGACCGAACCCTGCTGATCACTGGTCAATACACAGAGGGTGAGGAGCAGCGGGGGGGTGGGGGGGGGCAGAGAGAAAGAGGGGGGAGAGAGAGAGACAAAAAGAGAGAGAGAAAGAATGAGAGGGGGGCAGAGAGAGGGAGGAGGGAGAGGGAGACAGAGACAGAGAGAGAAAGAGAAAGGGGGATAGAGAAAGAGAAAGCAAGAGAGAGAAAGTGAGAGAGAGGGAGAAGGGGAGGAAGAGTGAGAGGGGAGACAGACAGATTGACAGAAAGAGAGAGAAAGCAAGAGGGGGGACAGACAGACAGAGAGAGAGGGGAGGAGGGAGGAGGAACAAAGAGAGAGAGAGAGAGAGATGGAGAGAGAAAGCGAGTGAGAAAGGGGGGGGCGGGCAGACAGACATAGAGAGAATGGGGGGGGGGCAGAGAGACACGTTGCTCTGGGAGACGAGTCAAGAGTTAAAAGGTCAAAGAGAATCAGCATCCCCCCGAACCTGAGCAGGATTTGATCTTTCTCAGGGTACTCGGTGATTCTCATCGTCATGGAAACTGCTGATACACCTCATGATTAAAAAAAATGACAAAGATAAAAAAGGTCGACAGCAGTCGGCCGATGAGCCCGTGGCTCCAGGCTCCTCCGCCCTGCGGCGTAGCCGGAAGCTCGGAGTTTTCCAGAGACGGAGCGGAGTGTGAGGCGCCTGGCCGTGACGTTAAGGGAGGCCCCAGCGCGGAGCTCCAGGACGGGATCTGCTCTCTGCAGCGCAACGGCCATGCTGCCTTTATGAGAGTCACACATGACTCAACAGACCTCAGCTGTTTTAACACTGGTCTCCTTGGTTTCACCGTCTCGTCCAGTGTGTGAGTGTGTGTGTGTGTGTGTGTGGGGGGGGGCAGTAAATAAGTAATAAAGTAGCAGTGAGGGAGGAGAAAACAAGGTTTTTGATAAATATGTGACCCACTCTCTGCTCCAGCCCAAAGGAAGGTTCCCACCAGCGTTACAAAGCACGTTTCTGCAGAAACTCACTTTTATGTCAGATTTTAAAAAGACAAAGTTGTTTGGAACACGTGGAGTTGTCCTTTTAGTTGGACAACTAAAACAAGCCTGAGCTCCTCGTCCTCACAAGAGTCTCCCTCAGCTTCTCTGTTATCAGCCCGTCTGGGGTTTTCAGGCTGGTTTACGACTCCGGCTGTAGAGTTCGAAAATCAAGGCGAGCCCCCCCTGTCTGAAGGCTGGGGGGGCAGTGGGGGGGGTCTAACGCCCACCTGAAACACGCCCAGGTGGACCTCCAATGATGATCCCACAAACTCTGAAAGCTGCGTCCAAAGTCCAGCCAATAGCAGACGCTCCCTCTAATGAGCTCATCTCAGCTTTGTTGACAAACTGATTTATGAGGCAACAACCCTCCCAGCGCACACACACACACACACGTGCTCGCTCTCTGACCCCCCCAGCAAGAACGACTTCACCCAAGGGTCCACGACTTCACCATAATGACTAAAGTAACGCCACAAACACCACAGCATGTACAGAAGCTCCCTTTGCTTGATGTGTGTGTGTGTGTGTGTGTGTGTACCCACGCCACAGGAAGTAGAAATGTGATGCTCGGATGACAATGGCGTGGGGCCAAACAGGAGGGATGAAGATAAATGATCGAGTGAAAAGACGCAAAGTTCCACGTGCTGCCTCTCTGAGGGGGTCGCTGCTCCAGCGGTGGGGGGGGGGGTCTGCAGTGAGGGGGGGTCTGCAGTGAGGGGGGGCCCTTTGTGGATCCTTCACACACGCGTTCATCCCCACAGCTCATCACTCCCTCATTTACTCACTTAACCTCGAGTGTTTAAAGGAAATAACAGAACTGCGTTCCTCCGGCTGAGCCCGGTCCTCCGGCAGCGCCCGGTCCTCCCACGCCACCGCTGAACACCCGATTTTATTCCTCCAAGATAAAACATCTGCCAAGACCGAGACTTCCCTTTAATTACAGCTACAAGCGTCCTCGACTCAGCAGCTCTCCTCCAGCAGCGTCAGGTTTGAGGGACGGGTCGCAACAATAATAATAATAATACTAATAATAATACTAATAATAATAATAATATGATAAGAGCCACTCATCAGGTCTGTTGTAAAACTTGGAAACTCCTGACTTTACAAAATGGTGCAGAGGGAACATGAACATGAACTTTCCGAGCGTCTGAGTGAACCTCGTCCCCAGAAGAGGGAATGAAGGGTTAAATGGAGGGTTAAATGAAGGGTTAAATGGAGGGTTAAATGAAGGGTTAAATGAAGGGTTAAACACCAACTGTTGGTTTAAAAGCAACAAAACGTGGAACTCTCGCAGCACGTTCAAATCCACGTCGACACTCGTTGGACTGGACAGAGGAGCCGCCGAGGGGCCGCAGGTCAGGAGCGCGCAGAGCGGTCGCTCCCTCCACGGACGGAGGAGCCGCCGCAGGTGGCGGCTGCGCAGCGATGCGCGGCTCTGTGCGCGGCTCTGTGCGCGGCCGCCGCTCCTCCCGCGCCGGGCTATGACTCATAGCTGCACATTTGCCCGACGCTGGGATCGACACCGAAACGCAGCAGCAGCGCACGGCGAGCGCGCAGGGGCGCAGGGGCGCGCAGCCCGGGGCCGCTGGGGGCCGCTGGGGGCCGCTGGGGGCCGCGCCCCCCCGGCCCGCTGCTGCTTACCTCTGCCGATAGACGCAAACTCAGACCCGCTCCTCGGGACTCTGGGGCTGCTGCTGCTCGGCCGGGTCGTCTCCTCCTCCTCCTCCGAGACGGCGCATCTCTCCCTCGGTCCTGGTGCAGAAGACAAAGAGGCGCAGAGATCACCCGAGCCGCAGGTGCACGGCGCTCCGACCCGTCCGGGGACGCCGGGAGGCGGCGGGGGCGACGTACCTTCCAGAGAGCCTCCTGGATGTGGCGGCTCTTCCTCCTGGGGTGGAGGGTTGACGCTCCTGGTGCGTTTGCGGAAGCTCGGACTTTTCGCTAGTCCGCTGCTAACAGGTGCTTCCTTCCGCTTTGAGGAGCGTTTGTCGATCCGACGCAGGTTTGACATTTACGCACGATTCACAGTGCATCGCGATTTATTATATGATTTATTATATGATTTATTTTATGATTTATTTTATGATTTATTTGAGTCACAACTTGCTCAGACTTTATTCACAGTAATGACCAGCAAAAATGTACAGTTTTACTAATATTGGTAGTTAATTATTTTACAGCTGAATCAACCTTCCTCCTGTTAATGTCGATAATCAATACTGGTAATAGTGCACAGGGAGTTCGGAGAATCGTGAGTGAAATCACTACATGAACCGCAATAGCCTACTTATTATTTTAGATATATAAAGCGGTTTATGTAAAGCACAGAGACACGAAAGCTAGAACTTTATTTTGTCACACGGTCACTCTCCATCAACGTAGCATTTTTTTTTTATAGACTAAATTAAACTGGGAGAAAAATGTTCACGATTTAAATAAAGCAGACGTTCATCATTAGAATTTAAGAATTACTATAATTCTGAAGGCAGCATTGTATGTAAGTATGCAACGAATTTGGCACCTAACCTGGAAAACTGTGCTGAGCCCACCGGGTCCTAGCACCCACGGGGTCCGGGCACCCACCGGGTCCTAGCACCCACCCAGTCACTTCCGCTGGTGTTCAACAGGTGGAAGAACAGACACTGGTGTACTGATCAGTTGCACAACCAAGCCTGGGCGGGGAGCAAGAAAAATAGTATTTTCTGTGATAGTAGTGTCATTAAATGTGACCCATTCTGCTTTTTTCTGGAATTAACCTGGTTCCCTGATGTCTGAATTAAATGTTAGTAACGTCGTTTGGTCTAAAAACTGGAGGCGTGAGCACCGTCGGACCCTAAACGCACCACTTTCACAGCCCTGCTCGAAACTGCTTTGACTGCCTTCACCTGTAAATGCTAATGAGCTGCCGTGAGCCCCGCCCACAGCCGCGGTTTTCCCCGCCCATCTTGTTTCTTGGGCGGGGTCTGAGGTGCAGGGATGAGCCCCCCCCCCACGCAGCTGGGACAGACTCCAGCACCCCCCAGGGAAAAGCAGTGAGGAGAGAGCGGATCCATGCTGATATCACGTGTTTAATTGTGTTGGTCTGTCTTCTTAATGAGACGTATTTGTGCAACCGACTGACGGCAAAGGGTTTTTATAGCCGACTGTTGCCATGGAAACGTCAAAGTTGATTCACATTTCCTCTAACTATCTAAATTACATTCACCTTACATTCAGCTGATGCATTTATCCGACGCACAAGTGAGAGACACGGTGGAGCTGCGATGGAGTTGAGAAGAGTCCAAATACAAACATCAGCTCCCAGTCCTGAACTACCTGTAGAAGAACAACCACCAACCACCAGAGCAGCGCCGGGGAGGGACATCAACAGGACAGGAGGACGACAGGGTTGAACCTGCTCTGACAAACATCAGGACCATGTTCCACCTCTGGAACACCACGGGAAGATAGACACTCGTGGGGACCAGAGCTGCAGCAGGACTGATCAAGACAGATGGAGCAGGTCCAGCAGGAACTCTGGAGGTCAGAGCAAGTGGCCACAGCTACAGGTGGAGCTCCATCAGCAGAGGAAGAGGAGCTCCATCAGCAGAGGAAGAGGAGCTCCATCAGCAGAGGAGGAGGAGCTCCATCAGCAGAGGAAGAGGAGCTCCATCAGCAGAGGAGGAGGAGCTCCATCAGCAGAGGAGGAGGAGCTCCATCAGCAGATGAAGAGGAGCTCCATCAGGAGAGGAGCTCCATCAGCAGAGGAGCATAGCAGAGGAACTCCATCAGCAGAGGAGGAGGAGCTCCATCAGCAGAGGAAGAGGAGCTCCATCAGCAGAGGAAGAGGAGCTCCATCAGCAGAGGAGGAGGAGCTCCATCAGCAGATGAGGAGGAGATCCATCAGCAGATGAAGAGGAGCTCCATCAGGAGAGGAGCTCCATCAGCAGAGGAAGAGGAGCTCCATCAGCAGAGGAAGAGGAGCTCCATCAGCAGAGGAGCTCCATTAGCAGAGGAAGAGGAGCTCCATCAGCAGAGGAAGAGGAGCTCCATCAGCAGAGGAAGAGGAGCTCCATCAGCAGAGGAGGAGCTCCATCAGCAGAGGAAGAGGAGCTCCATCAGCAGAGGAGGAGGAGCTCCATCAGCAGAGGAAGAGGAGCTCCATCAGCAGATGAAGAGGAGCTCCATCAGCAGAGGAAGAGGAGCTCCATCAGCAGATGAAGAGGAGCTCCATCAGCAGAGGAGGAGGAGCTCCATCAGCAGAGGAAAAGGAGCTCCATCAGCAGAGGAGGAGGAGATCCATCAGCAGAGGAGGAGGAGCTCCATCAGGAGGAAGAGGAGCTCCATCAGGAGAGGAAGAGGAGCTCCATCAGCAGAGGAAGAGGAGCTCCATCAGGAGATGAAGAGGAGCTCCATCAGGAGATGAAGAGGAGCTCCATCAGCAGGAGGAGCTCCATCAGCAGAGGAGCTCCATCAGGAGAGGAGCTCCATCAGCAGAGGAGGAGGAACTCCATCAGGAGAGGAGGGGAGCTCCATCAGCAGAGGAAGAGGAGCTCCATCAGCAGATGAAGAGGAGCTCCACCAGCAGAGGAAGAGGAGCTCCATCAGGAGATGAAGAGGAGCTCCATCAGGAGATGAAGAGGAGCTCCATCAGCAGAGGAGCTCCATCAGGAGAGGAGGAGGAGATCCATCAGCAGAGGAGGAGGAGCTCCATCAGCAGAGGAGGAGGAGCTCCATCAGCAGAGGAGCTCCATCAGCAGAGGAGCTCCATCAGCAGAGGAAGAGGAGCTCCATCAGGAGAGGAGGAGGAGCTCCATCAGCAGAGGAAGAAGAGCTCCATCAGCAGAGGAAGAAGAGATCCATCAGCAGAGGAGGAGGAGCTCCATCAGCAGAAAAGGAGGAGCTCCATCAGGAGAGGAGCTCCATCAGCAGAGGAGCTCCATCAGGAGAGGAGGAGGAACTCCATCAGGAGAGGAGGAGGAGCTCCATCAGCAGAGGAAGAAGAGCTCCATCAGCAGAGGAAGAAGAGATCCATCAGCAGAGGAGGAGGAGCTCCATCAGCAGAGGAGGAGGAGCTCCATCAGCAGAGGAGGAGGAGCTCCATCAGGAGAGGAGCTCCATCAGCAGAGGAAGAGGAGCTCCATCAGGAGAGGAGGAGGAACTCCATCAGCAGAGGAGGAGGAGCTCCATCAGCAGAGGAAGAGGAGCTCAATCAGGAGAGGAGCTCCATCAGCAGATGAAGAGGAGCTCCATCAGCAGATGAAGAGGAGCTCCATCAGGAGAGGAGCTCCATCAGCGGTGGGGCGATGTGGGTTTGTTTGGGTGAAGACCAGACCTGCTGCTCCACCACATATCTACTCACTGGACAGGAGCTTCAGCCAGGTCAGGGTGGAGGTGGTGGTGCTTCATCCTGCTGGTGTCATCAGCGTATGAGCGTGTACGTGCACGACCTCACTGGTCTGGGGAGGAGTCTGGAGGGAGGTGCTGATGCCCGTGGCCGCCGGAGGGGACGACGCTGGGGTTGACTGGATCAAATGAGGCTGGTAGGTCAAGCGAAGACGTTCACGCTACTCCAGTCTCACTGAACGCGCTCAGTCAGCGCTCACGGGGCCATCGTGAACCAAAGACACGCCACAAGAGGGAGGACGTCACAAGTGGACGTGCAGCTGAGACGGTGTAATGAAATCAGCTTTATATCTGCTCATGTAAACACTGTAGCAGCAGCAGCACTTAAATACAGCCCCATAAAAAAGCCTGCTTTGACAAGGGAAGTCTAATGTTAGCCAAGGATGGGAAGGGATGATAAACCATCAGCGTAATTACAGTTCTGAAGATATCAATGTTTGTAATAGCAAGAGTACTTCCACACTCACAAATCAGTGGAGAGGAAGGAAAACTAGTGGTGTAGAGTCTTGTTTGAGCCCCATCTCCTCATCCTCACGTCTGTTTGTGTCCATTATTTTGAAAGGTACCATCCTTAATTCATCCCGTAAAGGTTTTCCTTGTTCTTAAGGTGGCTTTTGTGAAGTAAAACGGTCCCCTTAAACGACATTTTCCTCCCCTCTGCTCAATGTTTTCTGGTAAACTGACTTTGAACGTGACTCGTGCTGTTTGATGATCCGGTTGATCCCAGAGCTGAAGCGCCCCAGCCTGTAGAAACAGGACCTGGCCCTGGTCCAGATGTCACATCTCAACGCAGTAGGTCACATGTGGTGATGCTGAGAGTATCAAGCCTTATCCACAACCTGATCTTCCCTCTATAATACTGTAATTATTCTTAAGACTTTAGGTTGTAAATGTGTTATATGTGGTTTCCAATTACGATTTTCATCAATTTGAACTCCCATAAATGTAACATAAATGTCCCAGTCGCTCTTTCACTATCCACGTCATCAATTTCCATATTTACTTAACATTTGCTACAATTCCCAAATGCTTTTTTTCATTTTTCTTAAATTTAACGATCATTTATTCGATCAAACCACGACTCCATTTTCTAATTTCTGAATTGATTCATTTACTTACAATTCAGAGCAAAAGACATCATCTGCAAACCAAAGAGGTTCGATCACAACGTCCGTCCTGAGCGTCTACCGTCCACCACGAGGGGCCCAGTACTGACCCCTGGAGGACACCGCGGGCAGGGCCCGCACGGGGAGCAGCGGGTGGCTCGTTGGACTCGTTGTTTTCTGTGACCCAATTTAACGTTGTAATTCCATAAAGTTGTGATGATACACTCGGCATTTGGTCAGCCACTCGAGTCCAACACCCCAAGTGGAGCTGGTCTTGTGTTTCCGGGTCCATATTCAAGTCGTTACGGAGCTTAGACAGGAGTTACTTTTGCTGTTTTGGGCGGAACCAATTTGAGATGACAATTTACAGATATATGATAATGGTTTCGTAATGAACCATCAGTTTTTAGTTTTAGGTGTCATGGTTTTGGTCGGGCTTTCACTTTTGTCGGTCTACGTTTCAAAGTAAAATGATGAAACAAAAACGGGGAAAAATGCAGCTGTGGTTTCGGTCTAAATCCCCAGGGAGGTTCTGGGGGGAGGTTCTGGGGGGAGGTTCGGAGGGGAGGTTCTGGGGGGAGGTTCTGAGGGGAGGTTCGGAGGGGAGGTTCGGGGGGGAGGTTCTGAGGGGAGGTTCGGAGGGGAGGTTCTGAGGGGGAGGTTCTGGGGGGAGGTTCTGAGGGGAGGTTCGGAGGGGAGGTTCTGAGGGGAGGTTCTGAGGGGAGGTTCGGAGGGGAGGTTCTGGGGGGAGGTTCGGAGGGGAGGTTCTGGGGGAGGTTCGGAGGGGAGGTTCTGGGGGGAGGTTCTGGGGGGAGGTTCGGAGGGGAGGTTCTGGGGGGAGGTTCTGGAGGGGAGGTTCTGAGGGGAGGTTCTGGGGGAGGTTCGGAGGGGAGGTTCTGGGGGAGGTTCGGGGGGAGGTTCTGGGGGAGGTTCTGGGGGGAGGTTCGGAGGGGAGGTTCTGGGGGGAGGTTCTGAGGGGAGGTTCTGGGGGAGGTTCGGAGGGGAGGTTCTGGGGGAGGTTCTGGGGGAGGTTCTGGGGGAGGTTCTGGGGGGAGGTTCTGGGGGGAGGTTCTGAGGGGAGGTTCTGAGGGGAGGTTCGGAGGGGAGGTTCTGAGGGGAGGTTCTGAGGGGAGGTTCTGAGGGGAGGTTCTGGGGGGAGGTTCTGAGGGGAGGTTCGGAGGGGAGGTTCTGGGGGGAGGTTCTGGGGGGAGGTTCTGGGGGGAGGTTCTGGGGGGAGGTTCTGAGGGGAGGTTCTGGGGGGAGGTTCTGGGGGGAGGTTCTGGGGGAGGTTCTGAGGGGGAGGTTCTGAGGGGAGGTTCTGGGGGGAGGTTCTGGGGGAGGTTCTGAGGGGAGGTTCTGGGGGAGGGGGGGTTCTGGGGGAGGTTCTGGGGGAGGTTCGGAGGGGAGGTTCTGGGGGAGGTTCGGAGGGGAGGTTCTGGGGGGAGGTTCGGAGGGGAGGTTCTGGGGGGAGGTTCTGGGGGGAGGTTCTGGGGGGAGGTTCGGAGGGGAGGTTCTGGGGGAGGTTCTGGGGGGAGGTTCGGAGGGGAGGTTCTGGGGGGAGGTTCGGAGGGGAGGTTCTGGGGGAGGTTCTGGGGGAGGTTCGGAGGGTCGCGCTAGTGATCGTTATCGCGTCCTTTTGAGCCAAGTACAAACACACGTTCCTCGAGAGTCAATTTCGAGACAAATGTCAAAACGATCCCCTCGTAAGTCAAATCTAGCACACGGACCCGTTTGTGATCCGGTTGACCAGACCAGCGTGTTCAGGCACCGTCGGGGGGGGGGACCAGTCGGGCCGGAACCTTGCGTCGCGCGCTGGAGCCCGACGGACTATTTTCCGGTGGTGGTCGGGGGCGGCGGAAGCGGCGGTGCGGAGTGAGCGGCGCGGCCATGGCGGTGACGGCCGTGCACCTGGAGTCGGACGCCTTCCTGGTGTGCATGAACCACGCGCTGAGCACCGAGAAGGAGGAGGTGATGGGGCTGTGCATCGGCCAGGTGGAGGCCACGCGCGTCGTGCACGTGCACTCGGTGATCATCCTGCGCCGCTCGGACAAGCGCAAGGACCGGGTGGAGATCTCCCCCGAGCAGCTGTCGGCCGCGTCCAGCGAGGCCGAGCGGCTGGCGCGCCTCACCGGCCGGCCCATGCGCGTGGTGGGCTGGTACCACTCGCACCCGCACATCACCGTGTGGCCGTCGCACGTGGACGTGCGCACGCAGGCCATGTACCAGATGCTGGACCAGTGCTTCGTGGGCCTCATCTTCTCCTGCTTCATCGAGGACCGCAACACGCGCACGGGCCGCGTGCTCTACACCTGCTTCCAGTCGGTGCAGGCGCAGAAGGGCTCCGAGTACGAGCGCGTGGAGGTGCCCGTGCACGTGGTGCCGCGCGACGCCATCGGGAAGGCGTGCCTGGAGTCGGCCGTGGAGCTGCCGCGCATCCTGTGCCAGGAGGAGCAGGACACGTACAGGAAGATCCACGGGCTGGCGCACCTGGACCCGGTCACCAAGATCCACAACGGCTCCGTGTTCACCAAGAACCTGTGCAGCCAGATGTCGGCCGTCAGCGGCCCGCTGCTGCAGTGGCTGGAGGACCGGCTGGAGCAGAACCGCCAGAGCCTGGGCCAGCTGCAGCGGGACAAGGAGAGGCTCCAGCAGGAGCTGGCCGCGCTCTGAGGGGGGGGTCCCGGAGGTGGGGGGGGTCAGCCTGGCTGGCTGTCATCTAAACTGTTCAGAGGGGACGCAAGGGGAATCATCTGTTGATATTCTCTGAAAAAATCCACCATCCGAGAGTTGATCAGTTCTCCAGACCACCAGATCAGAACCACCTGTGGATCCATCAGAGTCACCTGTGGATCCATCAGGTTCACCTGTGGATCCACCAGATCAGAATCACCTGTGGATCCACCAGATCAGAAGCACCTGTGGATCCACCAGATCAGATTCGCCTGTGGATCCACCAGATCAGAATCACCTGTGGATCCACCAGATCAGATTCGCCTGTGGATCCACCAGATCAGAATCACCTGTGGATCCACCAGTCAGACCACAGGTGATTCTGATTCTTTACATCCTCCAACTGTAACTTAAGAGCAGTCAGGCACTTAAAGTCCACTTTAAACCCTAAACGATGGAGGTGAGAGGGGAAGAGCAGAACGTGATTAATGACGATTCTTTTTTATTTGTTGAGTTCTGTGTGATGTAATCCCAATTTAGGAAATACAAGATTATCAATCACTTTCATCCACTCTGACTCAAATGTGTATAATTCACATTCTTTGTTTAGTAATAATAAAAGGGGTGCAAATTCTGAGTTTGGTCAGTTTGTGGTTTAAAATATGCCAAACAATTAAGCAGCTTGGGAGAAAAAAAACTTATTTTAAACAAATTCCCTTTGTGGAGAACGTACATTTGAATAAACTCAACCAGTCCAGTTGCTATGATTCAACTATCGGAATTACCATGACCTGGATCACTGAGAACAGACACACATTTGAATAAATTTGTGTTCATGTAAAGCCTAATTTTTATGGGAAATAACTTAGAGTATATAGTATCATCTACATTAAATGTGACCTTTAACATCGACGGAGTAAAAAAAAAATCAAACTTCAATAGTTCTTGAACATTAAATGCAAATCATCTTGTTTTCATAGATTTGGATTTTACAGCTGTAAAGATAAAGTTCAGACTGAGACCAGCTGTTCATTTTTAAATCCCATAATTAAAGTCACACAAATTTAAACTATTTTAATTTAATAATATTTCACCACTAAAACGATCAAAACAGACATGGAACACAGACTCAGTTTATTTAAATAGGTAAAAAGCTGTACTGACGGGTCAGAAGAAGCCCTCCTGGGGGGCGATGGGGGGCTCAGGTGTGCTGGGGGCCATAGGTGAGGAGGTCAATCTCTCTTTGGAGGGCCTCAAGCTCCTCGGATTGTGTCCCCACCACTGTCTGAAGCCTCTGAATCTCTGACTCGTCCACAAACTTCTGGGAATCCTGGAGATCACAGAGAGACGCAACGGTAAAGGACACAGGAGGAGGAACCCGTCTCATTGGTCCACGTCTGAAGGTTTTCTTTGATGGTTCTTGGACTTCTCTCGTCTAGAGCTAAAAGGAGAATGAAGGAACTGTGCAGACCTTACCCGCTCACTCTGCCTGCTTTGTTTCCTGTTTTCTTCTCTCTTCTCCTCAATCAGTCTGGAGCTGGTTTGAAGAAGCTCTGTGTTGCGCTTGATCACCTTCATCAGGGCCTGATGCGCCTCTCGTAGTTTGGCCTGAGCGTGACACACAACAAACAAGTGTACGTTTATCCCACACGTATCCCACATGTATTTGACAGGTAAAGGAGCGAGCGGGGCCAGCGTACGTTCTGCTCTTTGATCTCCTTGTCACGAGCAGTTTCTTTGTGGAGTTTGTGCTGCCTGAGCTCCTCCAGCTTGCGGTTTCCCGACAGCGTCTGCAGAGCCTCCAGGTCCACCAGCCTCCCGAACTTCGTCATCATCTGTTCGTAGCACTCCTTCTCCAGCACTGAGGAGGAACACCGACGCCCCGCAGGCGTGAGAGCAGCGCAGGCGAGAGGAAGGCCAGCCTCAGGCGCTGTGGGTCCTACCCTGGATCTGAGCGTTCATGTCCTTGTGGTCTCTGATGAGCTTGATGTGCTGGTGGTGGGCTTGACGGTGCAAAGCCTTTTGTTCTTTGATCTCCTCTTGCAGCTCTTTGGTTCGCCTCTGCAACCTTCTCAATTCCGTCATATTCAGCAGCAACGCTTGGTTCAGGTCGGACGTTAAAGGTCCATCAGTGCCAAAGGCAATCTGGGCTCATGTAGAGGAGAAGGAAGGAGATCATTACATTCAACATTTCAATCAAAATGTGTTTTTAAAATCTTTTTCCATATAACAACAACTTAGGATGCTCAGAAATACCAAATAGTTGGTCAAGTGCTTTCTATTTTATCCGTCCAAATGTTCAAATTATCACTAACAACAAGCGTGGTTTAGGAGAGTTGCCACAGCTTCAGAAGGTGAACACGTGGTCATCCAGGATGGGGTTGTTAATGTGTGTGTCAGTGTCATGTGACCCAGCGTAGCTGTGGGCAAGGAACCCTGGTTCATTCAACTGTCAGAGCCTGAACACATCTACACCATGTGCCTGTTGACAACACCTCCACCACTTATGCCTCCTTCAAAGGCTCTTCCCTCAAGAGTGGAGCTTCAGAGGTCACCTGGTTCAGTCTGAGAGGAACCACCACGTCCAGTCCATTCATCTTCTGCTGCTTCTCCCTGTAGACTGAGTCCAAGCTCTCTTCTGCTGCCTTCCGATTGTGCTTCACCACCTTCTCCTACAGCCCTCAAAAAGACATCCCTGTCAGACGGCCCAGACAGTGAAGAACCTGTTAGCTGATGATGAAGAGGAGAAGAGACCTTCTTCACCACCGCGTCACATGCTTTCTTCAGGGCCTCAGTGCTCTTCTTCTTCTCTGCTAACAGCTCCTCCAGGTCAAGCCGGAGCTCACGCAGGTGCAGTGTGTTCTCGAACAATTCTGGATCACAGCCTGAGTCACACACACACACACACACACACACACACACACACACACACACACACACACACACACACACACACACACACACACACACACACACACACACACACACACACACACACACACACACACACACACATTCTCATCCGGGCCAAACTGCAAACATTTCAAACCTGACTAACATTTAGTTTTTGCGTCTTTACCGCACCTGGGGGACAAACACTGTCGCTCAGCGGTAACTCTCCCTCCTCTTCGCTGTCAAAGTCATCATCCCAGTCATCAGAGTCTTCATCAGAGTCTTCATCACTCTCCTCATCTTCTTCCTTTTCTTCTGCAAACGTGTTTGACTGATGAAGGACACAGGCAGAAAGGCACAGAGCAGCAGAGCTCTTCACACCCCCCCACCTCCATCTCCACCCTGTTCCTTCTTCTTGTTGCGTTTCACCACTTTCTTGAAGACTTTGGTCAGGAACTCCTCAAAAGGGTTGTCGGCCACAGTTTCCTGGAAGGCTTCCATCAGGGCTTTCTCTTTGTCCTGCACCTTGGTCACCTCTGCCTGCTTCATCTCCAGCTCTCTTAAACATGCATTTAACTTTGACTGTTAGGAGACAGAAATGAGGACACACACACACACACGCGCACACACACATACGCGCACACACACACACGCACACATCATCAGAGCTTCCTGTGTTTGTTACCTCATGTTTGTGATTCATCAAGTAAGTTAATTTGCTGTGTTTAGTTTACTAACCCCTTGTGCCATTTTGTTAAATTTATTTGAATCTTTTGTAGGATCTGTTCTAATACGTGTTCATACCCATCGACAACACAAGCACGTGTATATCCAGCGTGCTCATTATTCCTCTCAGGTAATATCTGAAATTAGTTTATAGTAATTGTTTGACTTTAAAGGTTGTAAAATAATTTGGGATATCTTTTCTTCAACAACAAATCCCGAAGGTCTATAACTTATCAAAAATAGATAATAAAATATGATATCTATACAGCATAGCTGTTTTATTACATTGCCCTGACTCCTGTGTGATTATTGGTTTGCTGACAGCTTCACCCGGCTGAATGGATTGAAGTACAGCCTCTACCCTGAACAGTGGTGCTCAGGACTCATAATGTGAGTGCTTTGATGTCTGAACTATTAAACAGAAATGAAGTAAAAGGTCATTTTCTGTTTGCTCAGAGTACAGAAAAGATCTGGCCCAGGGACAGAGCTGTTCAAACCGTCACATACTGTGAAATTGTTCTCTTCCTTCATGCAAGCATTGAGCTTTTCCTGCAGCTTCTCCTCCCTCCCCTCGAACTCCCTGAGGAGCAGCAGCTCCTGGTAGAGTGTCAGCTGATGGAGGTCTGCCAGCTTCAGCTGTGGATACAGATGGAGCTTCTCCCGGTGCAGCAGCTGCAGCTCTCTATCAAACTGACAGATTGAGCTCTCCATCTTATGAGAAGCACATCCACAAATCGTTCATCAGGCTGAAACACAATCCTGCTCCAGAACTATGAATAAATCACGACATAAAGCACAGAGAGCCAGACCTGCTGCAGAAGACAGTCTTGCTCATTCTGCAGCCTGAGCACCATCACTTTGTGGAACTCCTCCTGCTCACTCAAAGAAGCGTCTTCTCCCACCATCTCTCCTTCTCCTGTGGCTTCATGTAAAGCTGAAAGTGGAGGAGGCCCCTCTACCCTTCCTTCCTGCTCTTCTCCTAACTCTCCTTCCAACTCTTTCTCCAACTGCTCCAATAAACACAGAGTTTTTTGCTCTTCCGTCATGTGGGACCTAAAAGAAAATAAAGATTAATTTGATTCACAACCATCTGCTGCATCACTGCTCCACCTTGATCTTATTTCTGGTTGAAGACAGGCATCTGAATATTCAGAGGAAAGGGTTTTATATCGTAAAATGATCAGGGAAAAACTCATCCATGCTTTCATCTCCAGTATTCATTCAGATGGCTGCAGCTTGAGTTTTATACCAAACAATGAGAACCCTTTACTCCTGTTGTCCTGACACTGGCTTCCGCTCAGATATGCAACAGATTTTAAAGTTATTGTTACAACATGGTGCATGACCCCAACACATTGTTGATATCTTGACAGACTATAAACCCATAGAGATCTGAGATGCTCCGACTCAGGTCAGCAAGTTGAGCCCAGAGTTCAAACTAAACGTGGCTGAATTTCTTCTGCTTCACCATGAAATTCTGTGTGGCACAGAAATGGAACAAACTGTCAGCAGATCTGAAATCAGATGCGAGTCTGTTTAAATCGTGGATGAGAGGGTTTTTCTTTCCACGTACTGATGATCAGGCCAGCTTTTGGCATCTTGACCACTCTGCACTTTTTTGTACTGTTTATGATTTAAATGAACTTTTAAATAAATAATTAAATAAGTAATTAAGTAAATTTTTAAACAACTTCCCTTCCCTTCCCTTCCCTTCCTTTCCCGTCCCGCACCTCTGCTCTGTCAGATGTTGGTACCGTCCCAGGATAGCTCTGCTGGGCTGCAACCTTTTCTCTGGAATTTCCTCAGGTACGATGGTGGGCAGGGGTGGTATGGGACGGCGGAGATGTGCCGGGAGATGCAGCTGAATTTCCTGGATCTGCCGAGCTTGAACGCGCAATTGGGACACCAGGTGAATTTTGGAGTCCCGCAGAGCAACGATCCTTCTGTTTATCTCAATCTGTTCCTCAAGGATCTGGTGGAATTAGGACAAACATCATTTTTGTAGAGTTACACTTGGGCTTCAGGAATGAACCATACACGAGGGGTGTCCGCGTGTGTATCCACCTTTTCTTCCAGGGCTTTCAGCTGCTCTCGTTTCCCCTCAGGATTCATCCTAAGGTGTTTTGGCACGTTATAATCTTTAGCCGACTTTAACTTTAAGTCTCCGATGGTCTCTGTAGCTCTGCAGATGGCTTCTACATCTCGAGGATCCTCACAGTCCTTGTCTGGCTTCTCTGCATAACTGAGACATCAATGTTTTAACATCACAACAGTCAAAGATGAGGTTCAGCTCATGGTGGCCCCTCCTCCGACCTGAATCAGCAGCAGCATTTTAAACATACATAAAAGAATTTAGCCACTGAAGGAGACGTGAGGAGACATGTGATTCCAGAGATAATGATGTTACACTCACAGTTGGGACCATTCCTGTTTCCTCTTCTCTATCTTTGCTTGAGCTTGCTCAGCTTTCTCTGCAGCCTTCTGCAGCCTTTCAACCTGCCTGTCTGCCAATTTTATGCCTGCTGGACGAGCCACCCGAGGGTGCAGCACCATTTCTTCTGGAGAACATAAACTGGCTTTTAATGTATTTTTCGTTCCACCGTCTGATTTAATGTTCACTGACATTCTCATTCCCTTGAAAATGAAGTCTTAAACCTCTGTCAGAAGTAGAGCTCTTACAATACTACAGCACAACACCACGCAACGAGTTCTCGTATGTAGACTGGATGGCATTTGTGTGTCAAGGACACAAATGCCAAATGGAATTTTCCCTTATTATAAAATGCCCGTGGTTCAGATATCAAAATTGACAATAAAAAGAACATATGGGGGATCAAAATGTTAAACATGGAGAAAAGCAGGCACCTTCCATTTCAGCGCTGTCATCAGCCAGCTCCATTTTGGTCTTGACACATTCTGGTACAGCAGCAGCATCATCTTCATCAGGTGGTCCTGGACTGCTGTCTCCTCTGAGCTCTAATGAAGGATCAATGAGCGCTGGCATATGGAAGGTGGAGACCCTGTGATTCGTGCGGCTACCCCCCACAGTGACCACGGGGGAGAGAAAGTCTCTGAACCTGAGAGAAAGAACACAAATTGAAGATAAGAGGAAAAGTCTTTGTGTGTGTGTATGTGTGTGTGTGTGTTTGTGTGTGTATGTGTGTGTGTGTGTGTGTGTGTGTTTGTGTGTGTGTGTGAGAGCAGTACCAGTCCTGAAGTTTTTGGAGCGCTACGCAGGAGCGCTCTACCTCCCAGCTCATTTGCTCTTTGACTTCTTTCACACGCTGGGCCTTCACTCTCTCTGCCTGCTGAGTCAAGTACTGATCCTGATGCAACTCCTGGTCTCACACACACACGCACACACACACAACATATAAGATGTCAACAGTTTAAACAAAAACGCTTGGAAATTTTAGTTGTTTTTTTTAAGTCTTGTCAGTTAATAGATGGAAAAAATACAGTGTATAATATATAGTACTATATGAGTGACAGCTGAGCTGAAGGGACAAGTAGGTGGTGGCAGTTGACAGGGAAGAATGACAGTATTTGCTGCTGTAGATGAGGGGGCTATAAATCTATTTTTTATTTAATTATTTTATAAATCTAAACCTAATTCACTGTTGGTGCAAACAGCATGCTCCTCTCATTGGATACTAACACATCATCTTGACATATTGGTTACTGCTTATATATCTCTTCAAGGGTATTGAGAGTTGAACCAATAAATCAGTGCTTTTCAAATGATGCTCTGCACAGGGTGACTCATTTGGCGTTGTTTGCGTACCTTGTGTGTCAGACGAACATGCTCTGGGAGACTTTGGTTGAGGTTCAGCAGCTGCTTGAACTTCTTTTGAAACTCATTGATTTTCTTCTGTTTTTTCACAATTTTTAGTTCAGCCTTCTGATGTAGATGGTCCTTTTCCAGCTTCTGCTTAGCTGTTTCAATGCTGGGTGGGGCCAGGGGGCAGGAAGTGGGTTAAAACCACCCAGAGGCCCAATGCAGCATGTAACTAGGAAAAGGAGAGAGCATAGAAGCTATAACCACACTTACCTGTAGGCTACGGGGTCGTCAATATCCTGGGGAAGTGCCTCATCCTCAAGCCGTGCCTGTTGTAACCATGGGTCAAAACATTTTTATCTGAATCATTTGTATCAAAACTGATTTAAACATTTGGAAACATCTCTCCAACACCTAGGTGAACCAGTTATTTATTAAGCGTGTTTCCTTTACTTGACATTTGTGTCTGATTGGTGTGATGGGGGCTAGGGCTGATCCTGGTCCCAATGAGACAGACAGACACACAGGCCTCTGCTCTGGTCCCGTCCACTCACACACACCCCCACCCACAGCTGGTCTACTACAATCAGCTGTGGGTGGGTCTGGGAGATAACTGGGAGTACTTGTGTTTGTTTCTTTGCATCTTCCGTGTGACCAGCTGATGGCTTTTGACATGGTGTCTGTATCTTTATTCAGCTGATGCAGAGACAAGCTCCAGGCCCCTCGTGACCCTGCGGTTGTGTGTGTGTGTGTGTGGGGGGTGTATGTGTGTGTGTGTGGGGGTGGGGGGGGGGGGGGGGGTAGGGGTGGTGGGGTGTGTGTGTGTGTGTGTGTGTGTGTGGGTGTGGAGTGGTTAATGAGTGCGTGCGGACTGACCCTGGGTAAGGGGATAGATGCCATCTTCCTCTGCAAGCCTCTCTGTCGTTCCTGTGGAGGACATAGACTGAAGGAGAAGATATTTCCATCATCCCCTGCAGTCAGGACAAACTGGCCATCGTAGCTGCTGCGAATATGCTGCAAGTGTCCGTATTGGTTATCGTGGACACTCAGAGTCCAGTATGCATTCATGGACTTGAGGCTGAGGTCTCCACGCTGCAGTGGGTAAACTCTGATGAAGCCTGAATGCATGCCGCAGAGCAGCAGGTCCTTGTTGGTGCTGCACAACAAACACATAATACAACGTTACTTTCTGTAGATACTACAAACAAGGTACAACATAATTCAGATCAACGCAGTTCATAAATAAAAAAAAAAAAGTATTACCTGAAGCAGATGGAACAAATGGGATCACTCTCACTGTTTTCCACAGGCAGGAAGTCAAATGGCTCATCCTGCCGCTTGTCTGGATCCTCATCCTGCTTCTTAGAAAACATGCAATGATACAAGTAACCTGAGTCAAATCCACCCTGTTGGGAAAAGAGAGGAGGGACGGCTTTAGTACACTGTTAATGTGCACGTAACAACAATGTGTAACCTCTGTCAAAATGTTAATAACGGTTTGATCCAGTCTGTTCTATTACCTCTGCTCTGACTTTGATGTGTGTGTGTGTGTGTGTGTGTGTGTGTGTGTGTGTGTGTGTGTGTGTGTGTGGGTACCATGGAGAGCCAGAACTGGCCAGACTCTGAGTAGAAGCCACAGCAAAGTGGACTTGGAGGTTCTGGGATATAAATGGGAGGCAACTCTTTCTGTTTTTCCTCTGGGTCCTCTGCATCCGGCTGTGCAGAGTCTTTCACTTGATCATCTCTCTCGCTTCTCTTCTCCTTTGCAGTTTGACATCTTGTCATTTCTCTCTCTCTCTGAAATATTGAAACACATAAATGGTCCAAACTTGTGATGTTTCCTGCTTAAAATGTAAGTATGTCATGAATTTAAGGCAAAATAAGACATTAAATGGATAGCTATCCAACTAGACAAAAGATAGATCACATCCAGACCTCGATTCGAGATTTGATGCTCCTGAACCTGAAAGTTCTTCTGGGTAGTTCAGGCAGATGGAAAGTTTTGGACAGCTCCAGGGCCTTTGGATCAGGACTGTGAACCTCCACCACCTGACCACTTTGACACAGGATGAGCAGTCTGTTTTCACGCTGGGTAGAGGTTGTGGAGTTAATCAATCGCACATGACTTCTGAGACTCAGCATTGCCTACCTGCTGAAAAAGATGCTCAAATTGACTTACAGAAAAGGGTGACCACTCCAGCCCCTGCACAGGCCCAGGAACACGGATAAATCCAATTGGGTCATAACGTTCTCCAACAGCAAAGAAGAACACAGTCTTGTCTGAGCTCTGAATGGAAGGGAAAATGATCAAATAATTTATGTATCCAAAACGTTTTATTGTGTGCCAGCATTTTGAATCCATTAACACAGATAATATTCAGTCTTAAGGTATCCACCATAAGGGTGTGTTAAGCCAGAAGCTTCAAGTCTCTAGAACTACTTTTACTACCACGATAAAGGAAATCCACCACTGTCAAAGGCTGTGTGAAGTCTGGGGCAAGGACTTATATTTTTAACCTTATTAAAATCCTTCACTTGCAATGTTGCTGTATTTCCACTGGAATTTATACTTCATGTTTTAGTCAGAATATCAGTTGGTTAGATAGAGAAAAATCTTTCTTACCCCTGTGGCCAAGACCTTTCCATTCCGCCCATACGCTACAGCAGTTACAGGGCCGTTGTGGGGTTTGAAGGCCTGTTTAAGCTGCAGCTTGGCGTCTTCTGTGGGGCTGAACCCAGCGGCTGTGTGCAACTTCTGAGGGTTGTACAGCTCCAGCAGTCGGACCACCCCATCCTCAAAGCCTGTCACCAGTAAGCCTCCATTGTGATCCACCTGAGAAAAACATTCATTTACTATCATTTTCTGAAGTACAATTATAATCCATACTTATGATCCTGTGATACATAGCAGACTGACCCTGTATGGAGCCCAGAGAACAGTAGTCCCTCCCTGGTTGAAGCGGCTGCTTGTCACTTGGGTTTTTGCCAGGAAGTCAAATATTTTGACAGAATCTGGGGGCAGATAACACAGAGTTAGGACCTTTTACGACTTCATGGTTGCTTCAGCCATATTCTAGGCTGTGGTCTTCTGAGGTGGAGCTGCCCAGACAGACTAACAACACTGTTATATAGCATCTCACACCTACACAGCACTGCAATGACACACAAGAATGTTTGTACTTTTGTTTAATACTTCATCACTTTGCTTCTGCTGCAATGACAGAAATTCTGCAATGTGGGCTAAAAGTTCTCACTTGTCTGATCTTAGCCTCTGTTTGTGTGTGTGTGTGTGTGTGTCTTTCAAAGGTTTAAACTATCTTACGGTCTAGTGCTGTTGTAACCATCAGGTGCGACTGCCATGATACGTCGAGGCCCATGATTGGTCCGGCGTGGAAGGAAAACAGACATTCTGGATCTGGAGTCTGTGTGTACAGAACGTTCGATACTTCAGTATCAATTATTAAGTCTGTGTCTTGAATTGATAACAACACTGAAACATACGCTCCGACAAAGCCCACCTTCAACATTGACAATTAAAAATTCATTACCTCTGATCAAATTACTAGATTTTTCTCAATGGAAAAAAAATGTGCGCAACTTAAAGAAGGGGAGAGAGGAGGATTGTGTGTGTGTGTGTGTGTGTGTATGTGTGGTTTCAATCTAAAGTGTGTAGTTGCAATCTAATTTTTTTACACTGTAAATGTATTCAGGGTAATCCAGAGCAATCCATTTAACTTGGTATGGTTTCAACAAACCCAGAATCAGATATGAACATTTCCAGCATTGGTTTATTTGACTCTCACTGACAGTTTGGTTTTCTCCCTCCTTGGTTTTTGAGTGGGAATTGTCACAAATGATGGGAGGTTTGGCCCCTAACAGATGAGTTGGTTTCACAGTCTTAAGAAACGAGTGTAGTAAAGTTCCAAACTTACTGTGTAGGTGAAGGACAGATCCAGCTTCCAGATAGCTCCTTTGGAGTCCTACAGAGTGGAATGACATAGTTTGTGCACCTGTAGGATGAGATGGTTTAAACAAGCAACCTTTAACCCATCTGACCTGAGCAAACCAGACGAAAGAATTGGGCTGGGGGCTCTTCACCACAGAGGTGAGACAGACATTGTGACCAAGCAGCAGCTCGTTGACAGGCTCCAGCTCAAACGTGCTGCTGTCACTGGCCACTTCAGCAAAGTTGATGCTCTCAAAGTCCCAGATCTGCAAGAGTAACAAACCCCTGGTGGTTATTCACATTATATCACTCCTGGTTTTCCTTCCCTTTTGAATCTCAAACGTGTTTCTCTTACACGGATGACTCCGTCAGAGCCCAGTGTCATCAACTGTCCATCTTCGAGGGCGAATGGCTGAACCACCCCTGCGTGGCAGTTCTGCCCCTTCTTGCGGCAAATCTCCGCTTTGATGTTGCTGCCTTCCCAGAGCAGCAGGTTGCCCCAGATGGAGCCAGAAAAAACCTGATAAATCAATAGCACATCTCATTGAGAATAATAGACCTCAGTGTTGACAACATTGTTTCAATCTCAGCGTATTGACTTTTTTCTTCTATTTATTGCTTTTCTATAGATCGTCCCCTCCGGTGGTGTGCGCTTTACAGTGTTATGACCTTAATATACAGGACCCCTCATCTGTGTTTACACTGTGTTCAGCTGTGCTGTGCTTCCTACCCCCTCGTCTCTCCCATCACATCTACAGGATCAGCTCTATGTACGAACACATGTATTTGCATTTTTGCAGACGTTTCAAAGTCTTCATTTAGGTTGAGACAGAACCGAGACAGTCCACTCACCAATCTGACTCGTGTGTCACTTCACATCTGCAATTACAAACTGCTGCTTGTGACAACAGAACCTTTAAGTGGCTCGGTTAATGTTTGGACCATTTGTGGAGTGAACCTTCAGTAGTAAGGTGGGAAGAGGAGAAATGAGGGGAAACATCCACAGCATGGCGGAGGTACCCTTGAGCAAGACACCAAATCTCCAACTGCTCAGCGCACCTGTCCAGGACAGCTTAGGTCCCCACTGTGACATCTCTCTCTGAATGATTTTGTGTGTGTGTATGTGTGTGTGTGTGTTCACTGGGTGTTGATCTATCTGCATGTATCTTGTGTATAAGTTCCCCTCTGTGAGATTAACCAAGTATTGATCTTCTTTATACAATATTTATATAAACATATTGTGGTGTTCAGTACATCTCCAGGCCTTAAAGGTGACATATTTTTCTCCTTTTCTTAGTCAACCTGGTTCTTCAATGTCTAAATCAAATGTTATTAACATCCTTTGGTCTAAAAAATGATGGACTGAGCACGGTAGGACACACTAGTTTCACAGCCCAGCTAAGAAACACTTTGACTGCCTTTCCCTCTAACTGCTAAAGATTCATTGGAAGCTCCTCCTAAATCAGGAAGTATGGAAGTACAAAATGGAGCGTTTAGATACACATTAGGCTATAACAGTGTACTGAACATTAACTTAGTAAATGTATATTTATACACTCTGGAATATATGGGTTAAAGCCCTGGAAAAGTGGTTTTGCATAATATGAACCCTTCAAAGATCTGCATATACACCAAACCTGTTAGAACAGCACTGACCTTTCCATCAGGAAGTTCTACAAAGCCCTCAATATCAGTTGCTGTAATTTTCCCAAAATGTCCAATATGACCTTTCAGTTTAAGACCTGTGAATGTGTCTGCAATCTTCCAGAACCTAACAACAAAGATATTAAATAAAAACATAGAGTTACACATAGAGTTACAGCACATAGATTTAGATCCATTCACTATCGTTGCTTTGTGAGTCTGGACTTTGGTTAATGTGGTGATGGGGTCTAAGGAGCTTTACTTGATGTGTTGATATCCTGCTGATGTGACAGAGTCCTCCTGGTACATGGAGAAGCTCACTCGGTAGACGTCTTGAGAAATGGCCTTGCATTTCAGTAACACTTGCTCGTTCCTCCAAATCCACAGCGTCAACATGAAATCAGGCGCACCTCCCACGCTGGACAGCAGGCTTCCGTCACAGTTAAAGTCCATACAGCTGTATGCACGCTCCGTACCACCTACAGAGAACAATGCAACTATAAATACCATACAGAAACATAAATGGAGGACATAAATATAGAAATACAACCTGTTTACCTTTGAGGATGCGGTAAAGTCGTAACGAAGGATACTCGTAGACTAGAATGTTGGGCTGATTTCCCTTTTCTGCCACAGCGAAGTAATCCCTACTGGGGGTTACCTTGAGACATGAATTATTATTATTATTATTATTATTATTATTATTATTATTAGAACTACAAATGCAATGAGAGGGCACAGATCAAGTAAGTAATTTCCCCACATATTGTGACTTGCACTTATACTAATTGTATTATACAGGCAGTAATAACAGCTTACATGGCATTATTGAATCATTTTCGTTCTGTTTTCTTTGCAAATAAGGCTTGAATTTCCTTTTATCAGATAGGCATATAAGAACAGAGGAGTGGAAACCCAGAGGATAGGAAAACAGAAAGCCAAGCAAAGCGAGAATAAGAGAAAAACTCACACAAAAGTCAGATAACGAGCAGGACACCTAAAAGACTCAATAACACCTGACAGGAAATTCAACATCATAAACGGAATGTGAGAGGGAGATAGCAGGGTGATTTACAATAGCACAAAAAGAAACCATCAAACAGGAAAACAAGAAAACCAGCTGTAACACATCATTGCAGTATAGACAATCCCATCACATGCGATTGGCTGGCGACCAGTCAAGGGTGTACCCTGCCTCCGCCCGTTGCTCTGGGATAGGCTCCAGTCCCCCCGCGACCCTCAGTGGAGGAACAAGCGGTAGAAAATGGATGGATGGATGGACAATCCCATCACAGACTGGATAATTTTATTATCTAACTAACTAAGAAAAAGAAAGTCAAGCCTTACATCACATGACATTGCAGGTTGCTTTATGTTCAGGGCCTCTTGACTTTGAAGATTAAAAATTAAAGACCCTCTGGCCTTCAGAACATTACTAAAACTCATCTCTTCCTTGGCCCATTATCAATATCCTCCTTTTCCAAAGTTTCAGTTTAGTCTCTCATCTACACTTCATCCCCTCAATTTATACCAGCGTCGTGTGTGTGCTATAGAAACACTGAATATTCCTGGGATTCACGGAGTAATGATTGGCCGTCACAGTACCGCTATGGCGCCGATTCCGCCGCCACTGCAGGAGCGGAGGAAACGCTGCTTCTTGGAAACCACGTCGAGCAGGATGAGCACGTTTCCTGCTATGAAGATCAGCGTGTTTTCATCCAGTGCCTGCAGGTTCCCCCTGCGTCCACTGTCGTAACCAAAGGAGTGGCTGGATGCAGGACACAAACAAAGCCATTTCAGATCGAACTAAGACACAAAACCAACAACATCAGAAAGACAAAGACACGCACAGCCAAAACTCTGATTCCTCCATCCCTTCTTTTGATATACGTATGTGTCTGACGTTGACTGTAATGACTAAAAACTAGAAAAACAGGGAATCAAGGGATGATAACATCCATTGATGGAATAACCTGGTCATCAGTCTATTCAGGTAGTCAGCCGAGGTCATTCTTTGACCTCATACTGATGCTGAACCTGGACCCGACCATCAGCGGCTACCTGTACCTAGCTGCCTAGTCAAATCCAGGTGGAGACGTGTTCTTTTGGCCAGGTGGTGTAGTGATGTGTGGTACCAGAGGTGCAGGAGGTTTTCTGATATTTCAGAACCAGGTGTGACGGAGGGTTTGGAGTGAAGCTGCTCGTAGTTGTAGTACAGGTCTGATGGGAGCTGCTGGTGGGGCTCCTCTTCTGCCTCCTCCACTGGATCCTCGCCACCTGTGGTCCACACACACACACACACACACACACACACACACACACACACACACACACACACACACAATGCTCTACTAAACCTGCCTATATTAACTGAATGCCCCTCTGATTAGCTCATATCTACTACCTTCACAGTTGCCCTTTAATGTGCTCTGTTCCTTCACAGATGCTGTCGTCCCTTTTGACATGGTGCTCAGATTTATGTCCGTTAAACAACTACACACGTCCAGATTAATTTCACCTTCTAATTTTGCATCTCCTCCACTGAGCGTTTGTATTTGGGTTCGTTGCTATGACAACCTGCAACAAAACCTGCTGGGTAATGTAGTTCTTTTCTTTAAAGCGCTCATAAATGTACTTTTAATGTGAGTAGGATAAAATCATCATTTTAAATACATATTTACGCATTTAATAATACAGGTCGTCATTATTTGATTGTTGTCTTATCAAATAAATGTCAGAAACCATCATTCTTGACAGCATATTTAATTCCCTTTTGTAAATAAAGGTGTCTGACTACCGATGATATTCATCTTTAATCTTAATCTCTTAATCTTGATACTGATAATTATATCCAAGATAATTTTATTTAGATTCTTTTATGCGACAAGTCATGAAGTAACAATTTTCAGCAACAGCGACGTTTTACGGTAGCCGGGCTTTATTTGTGATTGGTCGTCTCGTTGCCGTAAACTGTGATATTTTTAGAACGCATGTGTTTTTCGGAGACAACGTGAGTCCGTCAAAAAAGTGAGTTACACCGATAAATACTTGGCAAATACCTCAGCGTTGGCGTTAACGGCGTCGATTAGGTAGCAGGATCTTTGCGCGTTGTCTTTTGTCTGCTGTTGTTTGTTGACAGACCTTTTATAATGGTGTGTGCTAACTCGGCTAGTGGCTATTGGTGGTGCAACAACCAAACTATTATCGGATTAAACTTCGTCTAAAACAGTTCACTTGTGCAGATCACGTATATTGTATCGGTGTTATAGTTCCAGTAACTAGCCCAGCTCTCATTTTCGCTGTCGTAATGATCAGAACACCCAACTACTAACAAAATATAAACATATGTTCACAAAACGGTATATTTACTGAGTTATTTGTTAAACACTAGACATCCTTGAACAGTAATTTACTCATATCTCAACTAATATTTTAACATAATTCATGAGTTTGTTGTTATAAATGTATTATAATAATTCCTCTTTACATCAGTGTTATATTGTCAAATAACAAAGACTGATTTTGTACAGACTTATACATATCAGACTAAATGATTTGTTTTTGTGATGAGAATGTGCAGAATTTGCTTCTGTGTGTTTTAAACTATATGTCCACCATCTTTCCATCCATGACAGAAGCACATTAGAATGGACAACAAGTCCAGAAAACCATTTTCGCCAAGAGGTGGGAAGAAGTTTACCCAGAAAGTTAATGGTGAGGTCCCACATCTTCATGACCAATGTATCAGACCATTATCAGTCCACTTTCTGAAGGGCTTCTTTCTCCTGTCCAGATTCCAAGGCAGCCAAATTTGGTGGGAAAGCAGGTGGTAAACCAGGTGGAAAAAAACCCTACAAACCTGTCAACAATACAGAGAAAAAGAACAAGCCATGGAAGACTGGAGATAAGGGCAAGAAACAAAACAGATTTACCTCGAAAGCTGACGGGGGATTACAGAAGAGGAAAAGGCCTCCTATGAAATCAAAGACAGGAGAGGAAGCAGAAGGTGGGATTATTCTGCAGATTTTACTTCTTCTGTCTGCTAATTTACTGTTTGGTTTTGTTTTTTTTCCCAAAAATAATCTTGTGTCTTCAACACAACGCTAATCATGGATGCAGTTTTAAAGGTTTACATTCATATAGTTGTATTTATATTGAGTTCTTTATCAGCAGTGGATAATCCAGTGGCGGTTTGTGTGTGCAGGTCCAGCAGCCAAGAGGGTGAAGAAAGGAGGAGGAGAAGAAGAGCAGAAGTTAAACAGGCAGCAGAAGAAGAAGGAGCTGAAGAAGAACCGACAGCAGACCGAGAGGAAGGACATGTTCGAGATTATCTGTCGGGCAAAGCAAGTGTGGGGGACTTTGAGGAGGTACAACATCCCTGTCACTCTCTGTCTCTCTTTCTCTCTCTGACACACACACACACACACACACACACACAATCTTGGCTGTAGTTTTTTTACAGCTTCCAGTTGTTGCCATCTTTCCGTTTCATCTTGAATTGCTGGTGATTGTGTCAACAGAAAGGACTGTGATACAGAGTCCAAGAAGAAGCTGATGATGGAGCTTCACGATCTGATTCGTGGGAAAGCGAAGCAGGTGAGTCTGACTCTGCCTGTGGAAGTTGAGTCAAAGGAGTCAGACATTCGGGAGACCCTGCACTCCGGGGCTCTCTAAATACCTCATATACGGATGCACTTTTGTTTTGTGTCTTGCTCTGATCTCGTTGTCCTGCCTCCAGATGGCGTTTGCTCACGACTCCGTCCGGGTGCTGCAGTGTTTTATTCAGTTTGGCAGCCACGAGCAGAGGCGAGTCGTCTTTGAGGAGCTCAAAGGTGAGTAGGCATCATCCACTGGTCTTTATCTGCCACATTCATCTGGTATTCCAGGAAAATCACTTTTGTTGTGTCCCACAGATGACATCATCAACCTGTCCAAGTCTCAGTATGGCAGACACGTGGTGAAGAAGCTGCTGATGTACGGGTGAGTTGGCTCAGACCTCCTCTCTCCTCCTTCCTTCAACTCACTTCATGTTTCAGAGTTTCTGAGACCCGAGTGTGAGGAAAGAAGAGTGAATCTAAAACTGAAATCTTCGTCTTCTGTACTTTGTCCACAGCAACAAGGAGCTTGTGGCTGCTGTCATGCAGTCCTTTAAAGGTCACGTGCGCCCGATGCTTCGCCACGCGGCAGCCTCTTCCATCATCGAGTACGCCTACAACGACAAAGCTGTACTTGCGCAGAGACTCATGCTCACCGAGGAGCTGTATGGCAACACTTTTGCTGTCTGCAAGGTACCAGCATGTGCACGAGCATTATGACCTCCAAAAACAAGAGTTTATTCTCCAGGCTTAAACCTAACGACCTTCACCCTCGCTGTGTAACAACCGTAGCGACAGTTACCGTGACAATATACTCGTTGACTGACTGAACATTCCTTCCTTGTTAGTCGACGGTGTGCAACACTATTGAGAAAGTCATCGAGGGGAACCCAGACAAGTTGAACGGCATCATCGATGAGATGAAGCAGATTCTCACGCCCATGGCCCAAAAGTAAGACCAGAGATCTAAAATCTGAACCTTTAATGCAGATTACAAATAAACAGGACCAGACGTGATGGTTTAACTGGAACGGTTATGTCTGCACTGAAAATGAGAAACCACAAAAAAGTAATTTAATAACTAATTAATTCCTTCATCTGTTCATTTTTATTTGAATGCAACATTTCAATCCTTATCAAAATATCAGTTTATCATTCTCACACTTTACATTTCTAATTAATATTCGAGCTGGAAGTATCAAGTATTTGACAAAATGTTTTTTAGCGGAGCTGCATTTTGATCAATTCATTTTGAGTTTAGATTTTTTTGCTGTCATTTTCTAAAAGGATTCCGTGTTGGTGTTTTACAGAGAACAAGTGATCAAACACTCTCTGGTCCACAAAGTCTTCCTGGACTTCTTCATGTTTGCTCCTGACAAACAGAGGACGGTGGGTAACCTGGAAACGTTTGAGGACGCTTTGACAAGAAAAAGTGCTGGCAACTCTGATCGATGTGTTGAAATGTGAGCAGGAGATGATCGAGTCCATCAGGGAGGCGGTCGTCTACATGGCTCACACACACGACGGAGCACGAGTGGCCATGCACTGTCTGTGGCACGGGACAGCCAAGGTACACACACACACAGACACACAAACAATTACACTAAATACTCTAAGAAATATTCCGCTTGACATTTTCTTCCAGTTTAACCAGTTGTCTGTTAATAACTGGTCATTTAAATGTCAGAAACTCTCCTGTTTTATGACTTTTCTGTCAGACTTCTGATGTTGGATTGGAACTTTCCTCACTTGGTGTGCGTGTTATGTTTTCTGGGTTTCAGGACAGAAAAGTGATCATCAAAACAATGAAGACGTACATGGTCAAGTTTGCCACTGTGAGTTTCAGTTTTCACGACCAAGGGCTCCCACGGGTGCTTGAAATCCTTGAAAACACTGGAATTTCAATGTTGTGTTTTCAAGGTCTGAAAAGCAGTTGGTTTAGTTGAAGTGCATGAAAGATGAATGAAACCCAAGGACTACCAAGAGGCTTCTGCTTTTTTGGATAAAACTTGGTGTTCTCCTGTAATTTCTCCTGTTATTTTTCTATTATGGTGCATCATTTTAGTTTATATCATGATGGAATATGAGAAAAAGAACCACAAGTCTATCATTTTAAAGCGTTTTTGTTTGGTACTGCTGACAGGGGGAGTTTGGTCACCTGGTTCTTCTGGCTGTGTTTGACTGTGTGGACGACACCAAGCTGGTGAAACAGGCTGTGCTCTCAGTGAGTCTGATGTCCGCTGCTCTGAGACCTTAGATAATAAAGGACGTCACGGATGAAAGCAAACTGTCATCTGTCGTCTTCAGGAGATCTTGTCGTCTCTGGATGAGGTCATCGGTAACAAATATGGCAAAAAGGTTTTGTTATACCTCCTGAGCCCCAGAGATCCTGCTCATCTGCTGCCGGAGACCATCAAGATGCTGGCGCAAGGCGATGGAAACGCCCACAGGTGAGGGTCAGAGGGCCGTCTGTGGGATGCGCGGCGCGCCGAGGATGGCTGCGGTGACATGAGCAGCGGCGTCTCCTGTGTTCTCCAGTAAGAAGGACGCAGCCACTCGCAGGAAGGAGCTGCTGGACGTGGTCTCCCCGCCGCTGCTGGAGCACCTGTGCAGCAACGCCCACACCATGGTCACAGACAAGGCCACCAGCGTCACCGTCAGCGACATCCTGGCCTCGGCCTGCGGCGACCTCCGGCCCGCCATGACGGCGGTGGCTCAGCTGGCCAATCAGGACCTGGTACCAGGAGGGAGCAGCGACCAGGTGAGGTCTTCAGAACCCGTTAACACCGACTGGAAACGTCAGCGGGTGAACTGGGCGGACTGACCTGGACGTTCCCTGTTAAACACACGGTCGTGGTCAAGTTTGGAATTAGAACCCAGATCTGCTGTGAGGAGATGAAGCCCAGAGTCTCTCAGACATGAAGGTTGGTCTAGTGGCCCAGATAGATGCATATCGATGAGGGTCATGGTGGAATTCCCCATCTGCTGATTCAGAATAACAGTCTGGGCACTTCAAACTGAGAACGGAGCTCAAGATCATTGGTCTTCCTCTGTAACCATGGTTACAGGAAGAATATTGACCGTAGGCGAGCGTACATCCCCTGACCCTACTGGCTACGATAATCGTTGCGTCCTGTAGTCCGTCCCTGTTTTCTATTCTGAGGGGCGGCGCTACATTTCTGTGGTCACATCACTGACCTTGGAGACAAAGTATCAGTCAGGCTGTAGCTGATCCAACCCGTCAGGCGTGGCCTCCTCTCACGTCTGTGCACGTGTGTTGCAGCTGCACATGGCCGAGCACCCCGCCGGGCACCTGGTGCTGAAGTGGCTCATCGAACAGGACGTGACGCTGACGGAGGCGGGAAAGGAAGGTGAGACGCTGCAGTGTTGTTGGGATGATCAGGCACCTGCCGACGTCTACGTGAAAGAAACGCTTCACGGGATGAACGGGATCAGGCTGTGAAGTGTCTGACTAAGAGGCTCTCCGTGACCCTGCTGCTGTTTCTCCTCTCTGTGGTGTCTCAGAGCGCTTCAGCAGGATCCTGGTGGACACAGTGGGAGCAGACAGACTGAAGAGCTGGGTCAAAGTCAACAGAGGAGCCATGGTGCTCTGCAGGTCAGTCTCTCAACCACCTCCACTTTGCTCTGAATGTCTGCCAGCGGGAGTCTGGCTGCCTCGAACAGGCCCGGCTTCCTTTTTAAACCTGTCATCAGAAATGTTCCAGCATGGCTGATACAAGCCTGACGAGAGATGTACCTTTTGACTGAACCAGTAGCTCTGGGTCTGTTAACTAGTAGCTCTGGGTCTTAACCAGTAGCTCTGGGTCTTAATAAGTACCTCTGGTCTTAACCAGTAGCTCTGGCTCTTAATAAGTAGCTCTGGGTCTTAACCAGTAGCTCTGGGTCTTAATAAGTAGCTCTGGTCTTAACCAGTAGCTCTGGTCTTAACCAGTAGCTCTGGTCTTAATAAGTAGCTCTGGTCTTAACCAGTAGCTCTGGTCTTAACCAGTAGCTCTGGTCTTAATAAGTAGCTCTGGTCTTAATAAGTAGCTCTGGTCTTAACCAGTAGCTCTGGTCTTAATAAGTAGCTCTGGTCTTAACCAGTAGCTCTGGTCTTAATAAGTAGCTCTGGTCTCTCTGGTCTTAACCAGTAGCTCTGGTCTTAACCAGTAGCTCTGGTCTTAACCAGTAGCTCTGGTCTTAACCAGTAGCTCCCACATTGGTGATGAGTTTCCATGTGAAACCACATAGATTTGAATCTGTTGATGCAGATGTTGATGCTTTTGCAGATGTTGATGCTGTTGCAGATGTTGATGCTGTTGCAGATGTTAATGCTGTTGCAGATGTTGATGCATCGTGTTAATCCAGTGAATCGACAGCTGTGAGTCCAGACGAGAGCTGGATGTGTTGGTGTTCACACCCTCTCAGCCCCCTGTGAAGACTTTACCAGTGAAACCATTCTTTCCTTTTGTGGCGTTCCTGCAGCCTCCTGAACAGCTGCGACAAGTCTGCGGCCGCGGAGGTGAAGACGGCGCTGGAGTCCATCAAATCAGAGATCAGCAGCATCAGGAACAACAAAGGAGCCGAGATCCTACTAGAGCATCTGAACAAGTAGACTCTTGACCTCAGACAGAGGACAGATTGTTGGTCTTGAGGGAGCATCCTGCTGAAGGTCTACACGGTGACCATGACAGTGATGCTACAAGGTTCACATCTACATGTTTGTTGACATTGTTTTGTATTTTAATTAAAATCAGTTGGCCGATAATGTTTCTGAGACGCTTCTTAGTTCCTTTTACACTTAAAGTCTTTGAAGCTTCGCAGCGTCGGGAAAGGAGAACTTGAGTGTGTTCCTTCGTTTGTTCTTGATCGTGGCCGTCCCCTGGGGGGGTCGTTCAAGACGAAGGACGTGTGACAGCGAGCGCTGTCACACGTCAGTCAGACTGAACCGAGGAGGAAGAGGAAGGTGTGCTGCTCCTGGCTGCTTCCAGCACAGGGATGGTTCAGACACCACTGAAACCAGTGAGCACCAGTACGTTAAAGTAAATTAGACCATCCAGAAGTGGGTTGAGTTACTTTTATTGCGTCAGAGCGGCCTGGTCTTCAGACCGATCACCTCACTGGGAAAAAAATAGAAGTTTGGGGTTTTCATCAGTTTGTGTGAAATGAATCTCTCAGGTTCAAACTCTTGATGACGTTCTGGGGTCCGTGTGTGTGTGTTGAGTGTGTGTTTTGAGTGTGTGTCTGTGTGTGAGTCCATGTGGTTCTGGTCCTGGCTCTTGTGCCGTGATGACCTCATAAACAAGTGAACACACGTTAACCTGAGACCTGCAGATGATGCTGACAGATGTCATCTAAGACATCCAGATGTGCTGACAGATGTCATCTAAGACATCCAGATGTGCTGACAGATGTCATCTAAGACATCCAGATGTGCTGACAGATGTCATCTAAGACATCCAGATGTGCTGACAGATGTCATCTAAGACTATTTGCTAGATTCAATGGGATGACGATGTCATCTAAGACATCCAGATGTGCTGACAGATGTCATCTAAGACATCCAGATGTTGCGTCCTCCTGGACTATTTGGATTCTGGGAGCGTTGCAGCCTGTTGGACGGACAGCTCGTCCACGTCCAGCTGAAATCGTGCTCAGTCTGATCCAGCTGCTCACACACATCAGTGTGAGTCCAGCGGCGGTGGAGAGGCCGGTGTCCTCCGGGGGCCGGGGGGCTCACGGCGCCTGGCTGACGGCCTCGCAGCACTTGGCCAACCTCTTCGCCGCCCTCCTGACAAAGCGGAGCTTCCCGCGCGCCCGCCTGACGCCGGAGAACTGGTGGGACTTGAGCTTGGCGTAGTAGTCGGAGAACTTGTTGTAGAGGACGGAGATGGGCATGCCGTTGAGGATCACGCCAAAGGAGATGCAGGCCAGGGCCAGGACGCGGCCCAGCTGGGTCTCAGGGAACATGTCGCCGTAGCCCACGGTGGAGATGCTCACCTGGGGGGGAGTGGAGGGGTGAGGGGGGGCAGTGGAGGGGGGCGTTTATTCAGCTCTGCTGTCGGCAGTAAACACGTTTAGATGAGCGTCACGTGATGAACTAATCTGCACAGTCGGGAGAGGAGAGCTTCAGCGGGTCTCCTCCATAATTAATATGATCTTTCAGCTGTCATTAAGTATGATAAACCGTCTGGAGGAGTCCGACTGCCTCCTCTCAAAGGTCAGGCGCTCTGCTCACGGGGACTCTACCGCTCACCCTCTTACTGCTGGAGGACGGAGGAGGTCTCTTTAACCTGACCGTCCTCAACTGAGGCTCCTGCAGGGTTGTTCTTTTTCCCTGTCACATCTGTGCAGATGTTCATGTGACTTTGCGCTCTGAGTGTATTTGGTTTGATCTGCGCGGCGGCGAGGAGCCTGTGGGGGAGCGACTCACGGTGGCCCACCACCACGCCTGGGGGATGGAGGTGAAGTTGGTGTTGGAGACGTCGCGCTCCGCCGTGTACACCATGGCCGAGAACATGAAGATCCCCACGCAGATGAAGAGCAGGAGGCAGCCCACCTGCACACAAACGGGCGTGAGCGCGTGGCGGCGGCGTGGCAGCGCGGCGGCGCGGGCCCCACCTGCTGGTAGCACTGCCTCAGCGTGAAGCCGAAGGCCCTGAGGCCGGTGGAGTGGCGGGCCAGCTTCAGGATCCTGAAGATGCGCATCAGCCGCATGATCCTCAGGACCTGACCCACCTGCGGGGAGCAGAGCGGCGATCAGAGCGGCGGCGAGCGCGGGGGGGGCACGGCCCCGCCCACTTTACCTTCCCCACGCGCGCCACGGCCTCGATGTCCCCGGGGGACAGGGGGACGTCGGCGTCCTCGAAGCGCTCCAGCAGCATCTGCAGGTAATGCGGCAGGATGGCCACGAGGTCCACGGTGGTCAGCACACCGCAGCCGAAGCGCCTGAGGTCGGGGGTGGACGCCAGGCGCAGCAGGTACTCCAGCGTGAAGAAGCAGATGCAGGCGGTCTCCACGTACTCGCCGTAGAACCTGCCGCTGGGCTGGCCCACCGCCGTCTGCAGCACAGACGCCGGCGGGCCCGTGAGCGCGTGACCTCTGAGGACGCCGGAGGTCACCGCTGGACGCCGAGACCTCCTCCGCTCTGACCCGTCACCGTTCGCACGAACCTCGTACTGCATCTCGTCCACGGTGTTGAGCGCCATGGTGACGAGCGAGACCAGCACGAACACGGAGGAGGCCAGCGACATGAGCTTGGCTGCCACCGAGGAGAAGGGCTTCTCCATCAGCTGCCAGAGCTGCTTCCGGGCTGCTCCGAAGGCCATGTCTTCAAACAGGTCCTCATCCTCCTCCATCTCCACCTGGAAGACACCAAAGCTCCAGGTTGACCGTGGACTCGCCGGGACGCCTCAACAGAAGCGCTCAAGCTGATTCCATGAAGTATATTATTACAAGCAGCTGATTAAAGGGCTTCATGAGGCTCCAGGACACTCGTGGATCTGACTCTGGTGCTTGTGAATGATGAAACAATATTTTCAATAAATCGGCTATATTTTTTATAACTATATTTTTTTAATGGGAGCAGGAACTGACAATCACATTTCAGTGACGTTCCGGTCCATCAGGATCCAGGAATTTCCAGGATATCCAGAAATAAGATCAAACAGCAACTGGGATCAAAGTATCTGAGAGACTTGACCCTTGATTCAAGGATTTATTCAAGGATTCAAGGAGTCTTTACTCCAACACACACGTTTGCACGAGAGGTGGGGTGAAGTTAGGAACTGAGGCTGTGAAGCTCAGACCTCCTGGCCAACATCTGCTGTTTGCTGCTGCTCATCAGTCAAAGTCTTCATGAGGATTCTCCAGCTCACTGCTGCTCGCAGATGAAGGCTGAAACCCGGGTCAGCTGAAGCCAGCAGGAGACATGGGGAACCGGTTCTGGAGGGAGCTCTGGACCACAGATCTGACCCTGATTTGAGCTTTTCATTTGTGCTCCTGATCCATCATCATCAACACCCATGAAGGATGCTGCTCCTCACCAGCACGTCCCCACACTTCAGCTCCTCACAGGTTCTACACCAGCACCTTCACGTCTCACTGCCAGTGAAGAGGTTCTGGTTCTGTGTTGATCACCACCTCCGCTGAAGCGTGACTCAGCCTGAGCAGACCCACTAGACCCACCCACTGGAGTCAGGAGCAGCCCAGACCCTCATCCAACATTCCTTCATCCAACACTCCCTCATCCAACGCTCTAGAGGTTGGGATCAAAGGGAAATCGGCCACAGAAGAGGCAAAGGCGTGGTGCATCAAAGCAGGAGCTTTGAGTTGAAAGTGAGCAGGAGAGAGAACAGGAAGACCAGATCAGGACTCCTGTGACGGCACAAAGTCTGAATGTGGAACAAAAAAAGCTTAAATGTGTCCATCTGTCAGGACAGCTGAGAGGAGGCCGGCTGGTGATGTAGGTCAGACAGAGGCTGCTTCAGGATCCACTGTCAATGGTCCAGTATCAAATGGTCCAGTATCAAATGATTCAGTGTCACACTCTGGGTCCAGTATCAGACTCTGGGTCCAGACTCCGGTCCAGTATCAGACTCTGGGTCCAGACTCTGGGTCCAGACTCTGGTCCAGTATCAGACTCTGGGTCCAGACTCCGGTCCAGTATCAGACTCTGGGTCCAGACTCTGGGTCCAGACTCTGGTCCAGTATCAGACTCTGGGTCCAGACTCTGGTCCAGTATCAGACTCTGGGTCCAGACTCTGGTCCAGTATCAGACTCTGGTCCAGTATCAGACTCTGGGTCTAGACTCTGGGTCCAGTGTCAGAGTCTGGGTCCAGACTCTGGTCCAGTATCAGACTCTGGGTCCAGACTCTGGTCCAGTATCAGACTCTGGGTCCAGACTCTGGGTCCAGTGTCAGACTCTGGGTCCAGTATCAGACTCTGTGTCCAGACTCCGGTCCAGTATCAGACTCTGGGTCCAGACTCTGGGTCCAGACTCTGGTCCAGTATCAGACTCTGGGTCCAGACTCTGGTCCAGTATCAGACTCTGGGTCCAGAATCTGGTCCAGTATCAGACTCTGGGTCCAGACTCTGGTCCAGTATCCAGACTCTGGTCCAGTATCAGACTCTGGGTCCAGACTCTGGTCCAGTATCAGACTCTGGGTCCAGACTCTGGTCCAGTATCAGACTCTGGTCCAGTATCAGACTCTGGGTCCAGACTCTGGTCCAGTATCAGACTCTGGTCCAGTATCAGACTCTGGGTCCAGACTCTGGTCCAGTATCAGACTCTGGGTCCAGACTCTGGTCCAGTATCAGACTCTGGGTCCAGACTCTGGTCCAGTGTGTTGTCGTCAGCCACCATCGCACCTCTGCCTGCAGCTGTCTCTGGATCTTCAGCTGCTCGTTTAGCTCGTCCTGCCTCTCCTCGAAGGAGATGCGGCAGCAGCGCTGGCTGTTCTTGATCCTCACGCCCCAGTAGTTGATCTCCTCGATGAAGTGGTGCGGACACAGCTGGCCTTTGATGCACAGCACCCCGGTCCTGACGGAGACGGAAGAAGTTCACCTGTTTGACCGTCTCCATCGGCCCAGGTTGGTTTACCTGTAGAAGTTGAATATGTAGTGGAAAACGTCGGGGTCCCGGTCAAAGAAGAACTCGTTGCCGTGGACGGTGTAGTCGTCACACAGCTCCATCTTCCTGCTGTGGTCGGTGCACGTGGCCAGACATCCGATCCTGGTTTTGGGATACCTGGCAGCTAACCTGTATGGCAAACGGTACATCTGCAGCAGAATGAGCCAAAGTTCACTGAAGAGCCACTTTAAAACGCCCATACAATTATATTATATTATATTATATTATATTATATTATATTATATTACATTACATTATATTATATATTAGCTGATCAACATATTACCATGACCACTCTGGGTTATTTCTTTGATTTTGTCACTGTTCATTGGACACATTTACATTAATGAAGCCATCATTCTTCAGCCGAAATTGACATTTTAATTCAATTTCAATTTCCTCAGTTCCAAAACAGTCCGACAGGGGGCGCTAGAGCTGCTAGGAGCAGGACAGATGAGCGCCCCCTTGTGGACGTTCTGAAGTCGGTTTGACCATCAAAAAGGTTGGAGTTTAGAGGTAAACACAAACACTTAGGATGAATCAAATATGTAACTGTTCCCGTGGTAACAGCGTTGACGTTGAAGCTCACTGACCGTCCCGCCGACGTTGATGTTGAGGTTCAGGTGTCTGGCTGGAGACAGCAGCAGGTGAGGAGACACGGGGAAGCGATCCTGCACCTCCTCCTCCTCATACTCGGCGTACAGGTCGTAAATGTCTCTGCACAGCTCCTGACAAACGACCAGGATTATTCTGGTAATGGACATAATCTGAGGCTCGACAATCAGAAACACGACCTGCTTCGTTTTTCACTTCAAGCACCGATTTTTACCTCCGCCAAGGAGGTGATGTTTTTGCCAGCGTCTGTCTGTCTGTACGTCTGTACGTCTGTCTGTCTGTCTGTTAGCAACATAACTCAAAAAGTGATGGACCGGTTTTAATGAAATTTTCAGAATTTGTTGGAAATGTGAAAAGGAAGAACTGATTTAATTTTGGGGGTGATCCGGAAGAAATCCTGGATTCTGGATCACTTTCAAATTTTCGTTAACATTGTGGTAAATGGGGCCAAAAGGAATTGTTGCGCTTGGCGGAGGTCTGCGCTCTCCGAGTGCTTTCTAGTTAAATCTTTATTTTAGTTAGAAAATGAAGCAATCTTAGAATGAAGATGAAGATCTGAGAGAATGAGACCGTCTGACCGTCATGGAGCTCCATGGTTTCATGCAGATGTTGGTCCCGTCCACGCCATCGGCTGAGTCCGGGACCGCCGCTGTCCCTCGTCCAGGCTTGTAGCTGGGGAACAAGCTCCCAGTCCGGGACCTCAGGCTCCTCATAATGGCCACTGGAGCACGGCTCGGGTCAGGGAACGACCTGCAGGGACACAGCCATCCAGCTCCACACCTCACACACACATACCCATAAGTCTGGACACACACACATTCTCAGAGATGATCTGGGCGCTTAAGTTTCCCCACTGATCCTCTTATCTCTGCATCTCTCTCCTCCCATCCCTCATCTGTCCCGACCCAGTCCACAGCTCAGCCCTCATCACACCGTTGGGGCGTCCAGCAGATCTCACACCCCCTCCTTGATTTCATGACTTGAACGTTAAAGTGACCCTCAGGTCCAACTTTGTCTTAATCCAGCGGTCGGATGACACTCCATTTTCAATGAAACATCTGCTACATTGTAGTTAAATCTGTAAATGCTGCAGCTTCAGGTTGGTGCGAGTGGATCACGCATATAGAATGACAAGAGACCAGATCTTCAGTGTTTCTTAGATTTAATTTAATTTGTAAATCAGTTTCTTCACAGGTACAGATCATTTCGATTTCAACCCCCGCCCCCCCACTGTACAACGCTAGAAAAGTTCACAGCGACGTCACACAAACATATAAAACCGTTGCGGTACCAAATGTAGTTTGGGCCTCCGTCAGCGTCTGTTAACTGCGTCTCGTGTCTGACCCTGCTGCCGTAGCAAAAACCCATTTCAATTCAAATGTATACAATCTTATTTACATAAGAAACATTTGAACAAAGTGCATCAAAGAGTCCTGATTCACCGTCGTAACTGAGGGATGATTCATATATACATATGTACACAAGTGCTGTCTGATGGGTGTTACAAAGCTGGAATAACAATAACGATAATAGTGATGATGATAATAATAAGTTACAACTTGAAGAATGGGGTTCTGTAAATATTCACATGATATCTGGAGTGACTGAACTCCTCAATCGTAAATTTGAAAAGTGGTGACTCGTGTCACCAAGCGAGGCTGACGGATGCTCAGACCCCAGGCTGGTGCAGCGGCGCCGTCCCCTCGTCCGGGGTGAGGTGGCGTCTGAACGGTGGAGCGGACCCCTGCGTGGCGGTCGCCCTCTCCACACGTACCCATGACTTAATGCACTTGAGGAGGCGTCCGGGGGGAGAGTGGCGCCGGCAGAGCGGCGGCGCTGAGGGAGGCGGTGCGTGTGGCGCTGGGCGTGGAGAGGAAGCCGGGCGAAGCCCCGAGGCATCACGACAAGTCGTCGTCTGTGCTCACTATCGATATCTGCAGACACACGAGGGGAAGAGTGAGGGAGCTGGCCCAGCAGCTGCACCAGCGCTGGATTTAATCTGTAATCAGAGCAGCGACGTCTGCAGAGCCAGCGTGAAGGATTAGTGGAGCCGCCAGGTGGAGGTCAGAGGTCGCAGCAACATCTGGATCAGCAGGAAGTCGCCCGGCTCACTGGGCGTCTGGACTCACCGCGGGGTAGGTGTGGCCCACGCTGGCGCCGTGCCGGCTGATGTCGATGTTGAGGTCTTCCTCTGTGGTCTTCAGGTAGACGGGGTTGTCGAAGTTCATGCTCTTCTGGTTCTTCAGCTGCCAGTTCCTCCACATCAGGTAGCCGCCCGCCGCCGCCATCGCCAGCAGCACTGAAAGCAAAGGCAGCACGCGTCACCGCTGCCGTCAGGCCACCGGAACCGTCTGGGGGGGGGGGGGGGGGGTCACTCACAGACGGGCAGGATGGCCCAGGCTGCTGCAGAACCTCTGGCTGTGGAGTCCACCTGGATGGACGTGCTCACGTTGGCTTCTGGAAGACAAACAAGCCGGAGGCGTCGGTCAACAGGGGCCGACAAGTCACCTCAAACGCCCCCCCCCCCCGGAGCCCTCTGGACCCACACTGACGAGGACCCCCGAGCAGATCACGCTCAGTTCCACATGGAAGAAACGTTTAAAAGGGAGCATTTCACATTTATGCCCTTCAAATATTTGAAATCTAATAAATTCAATTAAACAAGTGTAGTTATAGAAAGAGAAAGGTAGAACTGTCAGTCTAATTCAGTCCTCATTTGGTTGGCAGACTCTTGCGGCTCCTGCGTATGCAGGAACGTTCTCGTCCCCGTGCTGCAGGGCCGGCGGCCGTGTTCAAGGAACCTTCCCTCAGCCGGGAGCGGCGTGGGAGCGGCGAGCAGCAGGTCTGAGAAAAGGCCTGGACCCGACAAGGAGAGAGTGAGCTGACTGGTAAACAGCTCATGTGAAAGCAGCAACAGTCATGTTGGGGCGAGGGGGGGGCAGGGGGGTTAACATGCAGCAACACCAGCCAGAACCATCAGGAGTACATTTGCTCCACATATCTGTGCACCACGGATACAGAGTCAGTGTCCTGGAGACGTCAACGTCGTAATAAGAAACAAAACAACCCGAATATGTCATGATCGGTTACCGTTCGGAGGCAATTCCTCATCTCTACCACTAGATGTCGCGCCCGGGCAGCTGAAGCTGGAAACGGCAACAAAGTGTACACACACACACACACACACACACACACACACACACACACACACACACACACACACACACACACACACACACACACACACACACACACACACACACACACACACACACACACACACACACACACACACACACACACACACACACACACACACACACACACACACACACACACACACACTAAATGAACAAAACTACAGTGACATCTAAACAATGAAATGTGTTTAAACTTGTTTCAGAGGTGTCATGAAGAATCTGAATCAGCTTTCAGACAGATGTGAGACAATAGCGCTACAGCAGAACAGCTGACACAACAGAGGAGGAAGAACATCTGCACACATCAGGAACAGAGATGGAACCACCAGGTAGACAAGGGGACCGTTACCGCCCCCCCACCAGGTAGACGAGGGGACCGTTACCGCCCCCCCACCAGGTAGACGAGGGGACCGTTACCGCCCCCCCCACCAGGTAGACGAGGGGACCGTTACCGCCCCCCCCACCCCTGCCGCCAAGCCCCAGTCAGAAAGATGCTGCTTTAGTGAAGCTTCTGTTGAAGCCAGTGTTACCGAGTGTGTTTTCAGCATAGATTAAAAGCTGTAGTAGAGGGGACATTTCTGATGCCAGGGCCAAAGGCGGAGGCTCGGTCACCTTTACATTGAAGTCGAGACTGTGGGACACGAAGAAGTCCTTGGAGATGAATGAGCAACCGTGGGATGAATATCCTCGGCTGTGAAGGGCTTCAAACACCATTTTCACTTTGCTGAAGGACGTTATTTGCTGTCCAGGTTTTGTTTTGCTCGAGGCAGTTTAGAAGAGGCCCATTTAAGTGGGACGTACAGGTGGGAGTCATCGGCATAAAAATGGAATGGAATATATTTTCTTATAAGGTCGCCTAACGGCAGCAGAACAGGAGAGGCAGAAAAGGAGTGGACCCAGGATGGATCCCTGGGGGACACCAAGGGGCTCAGGGGATGAGAGCCTATGATAGAAGAGCCAGAGGGACCGTCAAGGCCAGAACCTGCTGGAGAGTGCAGCAACGTCTTTGTTTTAGCAGCCCCACCCGCCACAGGCGACGCAGACCGAGAATCCACACACACACACACACACACACACACACACACACACACACACACACACACACACACACACACACACACACACACACACACACACACACACACACACACACACACACACACACACACACACACACACACACACACACACACACACACACACACACACACACACACACACACACACACACACACACAGATTCCCGTCCCTACAAACCAGCCAGGATGATTGTCCGGTTAATGAAAGCAACATGCTCTGAAGCAGGTCAGCGCACAGAGGCGGAGACGTCAGCACGTTTTACCTGCAGGCGGCTGAATTAGAGCCTTCCCATCATCCTCTGAAGGATCTTTGGTAGAGCGGTCTGTCAAAGAGAGCCAAGAGTCAAGCAGTGACAACAGAAGCTGCACAGCACTGGGCCGCAGAACCTGGCCTACATCTAGCACGCGTGTACATCTGCTGAAGTAGACCAGATCTCAGGAGAGTAAATAAATAAGACGGGAAATAAAGGGCTGCGCTAGCAGTGGGCCTCTAAGAACCATGCTTCTAGAACCATTTCTATGCACCCTGTCCTGTCCCGGTCAAGTGTCACCAGGAGGTTCAGGTCCAGCTGGAGCTGCTCAACGCTTCAGTCACCGGCTCGTTTTAACAAAATAACCTGGAGCCGCAGCAAAGCTACGCACAAAAATACAGGCTCTGGCCCCATTTCACAGCCAAGGACGGCACACACCCGATTATCTTACGCCTCATGAGGTGTGTTAAGAGTTAAAACGTCCTGATAAACAGCTCATGAATATTAAACTTGTTCACGGAAGCAGACAGAAATGAGATCACACGAGATTTCTGGGTGGAGGACGAGATTCTTGACAAATGGTGGGAGGAACCATGATGTGTGCGGTGTGTTGAGATTATCGGAGCACAACACACACAGAGCCATCAAAACTGATCAATGTCTGACTTTTGTCTCCGTGTGTGGAGTCTAAGGGATAAAAAACCTCTTCAGATTTAGGAAATCCTCCTGCGCAGCCCTGGTAAATCACATCCACGCTGAGTAGAGGAGCAACAAGTCTTTAACCTTCTCCACACCAATCTCACATCTGAACACACATCCTCAGACAAACACACACAAGAACAAATGCGCGCACACACACACACACACACACCAAATCCCTCCCAGACAAGCCTGAGTTGACAGCGCGCGCACACACACACCTGGGCAACATTAATGGATGGTCAAAGAAAAACAGCGGTAGGGACCGATGCTCCAGCTCTCCCGCAGCCGATGAGGAGGCGGGCCAGAGCGCAGCTTCACCTGCTTGCCGTGCTGAAGCGCCCCCCCCCCCGTCCTGCTGCTACTGCCCCCCCTCTCAGATTAGGGTAATCTGCAGCTCAGCAGTAACTGGCAGCGGCGATGGGCGGCGCCGCTGCAGCTTCCACCGTTTCTCTGGGCCTCGTTTAAATCGGCTCAAACTCAACAACTGTCGCCAGAAAAGGAGGCTTGATGTAAATATGTGCTGTAGCTCATTTATAATAAAAGCCTGGAACTCTCCTGCAGCCCCCACTGGCAGAGCGGGGAGGAATCCTTCAGAGACTCGCTAAGCAGCCAGCTCAATGAAAAGAGCACAATCGTGCAGACAGTTGTCCGGGAGATGTTCTGGAGCCGTGTGCACACCAGCGCCTTGGCCTCCACTCTGAGGCCAATTAGGAGGAAGCGTATGCTGAATTCAGCTGTTGGGTTCCCGTCGGGCGCTCCTCCAGTATGAAAAGGCGAATGTAAAGGAGGCACAGAACAGAACTGGGGGAAACAGGGCAAAGCTGAGAGCATTTCCCAGCAAGGCTTTTCTAAAAAAAAAAAAAGAAGCCAGCTAAAGGAGGAAGGACTTTACATTTAAATAATAAATCTATACATCACTGACAGATTTATTTGGAGTTAACTCAATTACTGTGGGGCTTTCTTCTTTCTTGTCAGAGCTTCTCTCTGCGCGTCCCTCAGGTCCCCACACGAGTATTTAACACCATTCTGACGTTTTTTTTTATATATATTCCCTTCACAGATCACGGGAAGCAAACCCTCGGGCAGCGTTCAGCTCGGACCCACCTGGAGTGCAGCGTAAACCGTCGGCGGCGAGCTCCTGACCGTCGGGACACACGCAGGTGTACTTGGGGGAGTGTTTATTGATCTGCGGGGCAGGAAGACACATGTAGCTGCAGCCGCCGTTCTCGCCCTTCTCTGCACACCAGTTCGTACCTGAGATCAGAAACCAAAGTTCGCGTCAGCGCCGCGCGAGGGGCCGCCGGAGGCCAGGACGCGCGTTCCTCTTACCGGACAACTGGATGAGCTCGTGGTACACGATGATGTCCTGCGGGTCGTTCAGGTTGCTGGCGAGCGTCGTCACGTCGGAGCCACTAAATTTGTTTGCGCCATAAATAGCTTGATTCTCACCATCGGTCCAAAAGACTCGATCCTGCAGAGACGACAGGAATATGTTAAGTGTCCAACACTGTGTAAACAGACTAGAACAGCTTGGAGTTGTAGGCAGATCCATTATTAAACCAAGATTAGGGGTTTTTGGAATTAAGCTAGAAGCATTAAACCCTACGGACAGAAAGTTTAATTAGATGAGGCTAATTTTGTTACACATTCCTGGCACTTATCACTGAGAATGAACTGTTCAACACGTATCATGTCTCAAAATAAAAGTAGGCCAATTTTCACCTCTCGTTTGTGCACGTTACAGAAATCTAAAGTGTTTTTACCGACGACCTGGGTTGACCCACGAAGGCGAGCAGCCAAAATGAAACGTGAAGTTACCTCAAAAACAGTGAGAGCAAAGGGATGAGCCAGGTATTCCGAGGACTGCAGCACCTTCTTTCTGTTGTCTCCGTTCAGGTCGACGCTACAGAGCATGTGCAGCTTGGAGTCGACCCAGTACAACCTGCCTTTGATCAGATCTGGGAGAGAAGACAGGGAACCCGTGAGTGTAATAAAAGAGATGGAAGAGCAGCCAGCGCAAAGATAAACAGACAGGGAAGGCGTATTGAATAGATGAAAAGAGCAGGGGCCCAACATCTCCAAAAAGAAAGCAGGGAAGGAGGAAGGAAGCGCGATGATACGGGGAAGGTGTTGACTGATGCATGGAGCAGGGAGTTAAAGATTAAAGGCCTGAAAGAATAAAGAGTACAGAAAGAAATTAACCAGACTGGGGAACAGAAAAGAAACGGTTCTGGGAGGGGGTGAATCAATAGAGCTGCGTTAACAACGGCAAATCAATGACCCCCCCAGTGATGTGGAGGAGCCTGAGCAATAAGAACAAGTAAATGATGGAACAAACAAGACTGCAGGTCCGACTCAAAATCACATCTGGAATACATGAAAGGCTGAGGAAACTGTCAGATAGTCATGACCTCAATACATCTCAAGAAACAAGAAGAATTCATACATAATTCTGCCTTTTTAGTGGGAAGAAAAACTTGGAAAATATGGAGACATAATGTGAACATGCTTGAATCACAGTGATGTTGCGCACGTGCATCCGTACCCAAAGTGATTCCATTCGGCCACTGAATATCTGATGCTACCAGAACCTGACGGTCAACACCGTTCATGCCGGACTTCTCAATTTTAGCCGGTTCGCCCCAGTCAGACCAGTACAGGAACCTGCAGGACAGAAAACCAACATTCAAACCTGCAGATGTGCCTGAATCAGGCTGGGGCCCCAAAAGCAAGGCGCTCCACGCACCCAGAGAGCGGATCCACAGCGATCGATGCGGGCTCTTTCAGGCTCCGGTCAAACAGGACCTTCACCTTGGTGCCGTTGAAGTTGGATACGGAAATCGTTTTGGTGCCAAGGTCAGACCAGTACAGGTTTTTATAGATCCAGTCCACCGCGATGCCCACAGGAGTCTGGACATTGTCCATCACTTTGCTGTGCGCTCCCAAGTCTCCTCGCTTGTCCAGCACAGCGCTGAAAGATTAGAGGTGACATGGATGGATTAGAACCGATCTGCACATCAGTGGAAGTCTGCAGGGCACCATACTGTCCATAAACCATGAAAGGAAGCGCCCCCAGTAGTGCAATAAAACCATGCAATAAGAACAATGTGTGAATAGTTCACGTCCTGTCTTATCAAGTCTGAGCTTTATCAACCAACAACTAAAGGATTAGTACATCAATGTTTATCAATCGACAGTGAAGCTTCACTCAGCCGCCATATGATACCTTCTGTCTGAGGCTGCACAGAACGACCACGACCTTAAACAGTGAGTGTTGGCTGCCTTCACCAGCTTTATTCAGGTACGAGACAATTACCTAAAAATAGCCTTTTGTCCCAGGTCGGCCCAGAAGATGGTCTGCTGGTTAAAATCTGCGTCCAGAGCCACCGTGTTCCTCTGCTGCTCCACCAGCTGCGTGTACTCCTTCCTCTCCAGGCCCAGGCGGCGAATGTCTCTGCGGTTTGTGAAGATCAAGCAGGGCTCCTTGCCTGTGAGAAATGCAGTAGATGTTTCAAAGGCACCTCTGGTTACCTTTAGAACCACAATGATAAAAAAGACCACAATGATAAAACCACTGGTCCAATTAAATGTCATTGTCATTAATTCTGACCCTCAGGGACTGAAAGAACTACATTTTGATCTTCAAAGCCCCCCAAAAAAAATCCACCGAGCTCCTGAAATCTTCCAGATAAAATCTGGAAGAGCTGGATTTTTTAATTGTTTTTAACCATTTCATACTGAACATTATTGATCCTGAAACACACCTTAGAGCCGTAAACCTACCGACAGCTTTGCAGACTCCAGTGGTTGGATCCATCTGGTAGCCATTGTGACACTCACACTTGTATCCTCCTTTCAGGTTGATGCAAATCTGGCTGCAGATGCCAGGGTTCAGACACTCGTTGATGTCTGCACAGAGCCCAGCAGGGCGCAAAGGCGTGAGAAAGAAACAGAGACAATGTGGTTGGCAGCCGATGTGATCCGATGTGAGTGTTTCAGTTGAGATAATGGAGCATGCCACAGAAATAGGCGAGGTTCTCGTTCATCAGATGTGTTTTCAAAGGTGAAACAAACAACCATCCCTCGGCCTTGTGCCACAGATGACGTCCTTCACCTGCTCATGTAACTATAAGAGAGCAAGGTGTGACCACCGCTTTAAAGAGAAGACACTTAAAGTTATCACCCAAAAAAAAAAAAAAAAAAATCACACTTTTCCTCGTTAAAACTTGCATGTTGGTGTTGGACTGCAGACTGAGAATCTGGAGTTTGAAAATGAAATGTTTTTGTTGGGGCTCTTCGGTCTAACCAGAGCCCTCAAAGAGGCTTTCATTCTGCTTTGATGATCGGTGGAGGACATTAATACGGACCCACCTCTCTTCCACCTGCGGAGCCAATGTGAACATGGAGGCTTTTCCAGCGTTCGTGCCCTGGTGGACCAAACTACCAGGACTGGGGGTTAAATGTGTCCCCATCAGTAATGCTCCTGACTCTCCTGCTGCTCTTCGCGTCTCTGAACACTTTGCACCTGAACGTCTAACTAATTTGGGACGTGCTATAATGGAAATTGTGTGTATGAACTTGTTTTTTGTAAACATTTGTGCTAAACACATCAAGCATGAGTCTGTCTAAGGCAGGGGTCTTCAACCTCTTCCACAAAGGGCCGTGAGGCTGCAGGTTCTTGTTCCACCAGTCCAGCTCACCCAGTTTGACCAGTCAGCTGTTGAAGACTCAGATGAGTTGATGAAGTGAGTCCAGTCTGGTGCTGCTGCTGGGTTGGACCAGAACCTGCAGCCACACGGCCCTTTGTGGAAGAGGTGGAGACCCCTGGTCTAAGGCCCCCTGCAAGCATTAACAGCAAAATGTTCCTATTGTCCAAGGAAGGTCTGTGCAATACGTCTGAACAGAATCAGCAAGAGTGTATCTGCAGTTCAAGACAATCCTTTTAAAGGACTGGACAGAAGATTCTCAGCCTTGAAGCATCTATGAGACCATCATGTAGCTATAAAAGATTAGAAAGAAAGCACTTGGAGAGCGCAGACCTCTGTCAAGTGCAACAATTCCTGGCATATTGTGATTTCCACTATGAATATTAGTCCCACATATACTTTGACTACATATTTAGATTCCTTGACATTTTTTATATAAATTGCAATAAAATCCGTCTTCTGGATCAGATCTGGATCAGCCTTTGGAATATGATAGAGGATCCCATTGTCCATCCTTGAGTCAAATTTTATGGGGTTTGGTCAATAATTAACCCAGATATTGAGAAACAACATTTTTGGCCCCATTTACCACAATGTTAATGAAAATTTCAAAGTGATCCAGAATCCAGGATTTCTTACAGATCACCAAAATGAAATCACTTCTTACTTTTCACATTTCCAACAAATCCTGAAAATGTCATCAAAATCGGTCCATAGATTTTTGAGTTATGTTGCTAACAGACAGACAAACACTGGCAATTATGTACGTGTGGGGGGGAGATCTCTCTGCATGCCTCCGTGCATGTACCCTGACTGTTGGACTGATTAAACCATTTCTTACGCAATAACTTAGAGTCATCGTCTGCTTCTCAAAATGGCTGAAGTCCGTAACAATACCAGGCGGGGTTGACATGAGTCTCGCCACTTGTGTAACAGTATGCTTGGTGTTTGAGACCCTAAAATTACAGTCAAGAGCAGTTGAGCTATTTATAGAATTAAACAGAGTTCCTCAACAACCGGCCCGGTGTGAAGAGTATTGCCAAGCACTGCCTTCTGTGGTTACTCTGCAGCTGGAGTATAATCAGAGCCTGAACACCAGAGTCTCCACCTTCTACAGATCCCTTTAACTCCTTGTGAGATCGTGGGCGGACAGGATCGACCCATGTCAGCAGCAGCTGTGACTAAACCTTTAAAACTCTGGCTGGCGACCTCGGCGTCGGGCACCTACCTCCACAGGTCTTGTGGTCGATGAGCTGCAGGCCGGGAGTGCAGTCACATTCGAAGCCGATCACCATGTCTTTGCAGATGTGAGAGCAGCCGCCGTTGTTAAGGAGGCATTCATTTACATCTGGAGAACCAGAAGAAGGTCTTTAAAGCAACAATGGGGCCATTTGAATTAAAACCACTGCACACTGATGTAAGTTAGTGTTTAATATAAAGTGAGACATGATCACAAGCCAGTGTTCTCACGCAGAGACGCAGAACACTGCCTTTATTCGATTAGTTGTGCATCAGCTACCAATATTTTCTGCTTCAGAATGTTGACAAAAGGCCATTTGTTATGCTCTTTATAGTGGCACTACTAGGACCAACATCACCGTCTCATAAATCCCCCGCAGCTGAAAGAGTCTCTTATTTGGTCTTTTTTTTGCTAAATGTCAAGAAGACCAATCCCAAGACTTTTGATATGAAATATTCAGAATCCCACAGCCTGATAAATGTCACATATTAAATTTGAATGAGCAGAAAACTAGTTTCATAACAGGTTTCATTCTTTAATTGAAGAAATATCCCCATCTGGCTCATTACTGATAATCAACACTTGCAGCTCAGAGCGTGTTATTCAGATTCAGACAACTTTGAGTTTAATTCATGAAGGTGGAACGCTGGAATTCAGGGTTAGTGTTTTCACATGAAGTAATTTGGTCATTTGACAGCTTGTCTCGGTCTAACATTCAGCTGCCCTGCTGCATATTTACGCCTCTTTATCAGCAGTTGTTCAGTTGGCTAAATTCAGGTTTACACTCACTGCACTCCTTGATGGGCTCGTCACTCCAGTCGGGGCAGTCTCGAACCTTGTTGCACACTTTGATCATCTCGATGCACTCCCCGCTGCGACACTTGAACTTCTCCGGCCCGCTGCACTGAGTCACTGTTTCACACACAGTCGCAACTTTCAGTCAGCATCAAACAAGCTGCACACAATTCTTTCACTTTGTAGGACAAGAATTATAATTATTCTAATCATGTCAGAGAAAGGGTGTGTGATGTGCGATCACACAAGCTCAAGGCCTCAGCCGAGTATTCAAAGTCCTGAAAACATGTAAACACACACACACCGTTCTTGCAGTTGATTTCATCTGATCCATCAGCGCAGTCTCTCAGGCCATTGCACTGCCTGCTGCCCAGGATGCAGGTTCCATCCTCACATCTGAACTGATCCAGACCGCACGTTCGTACAGCTACACACACACACAGGTCAGAGTTTCAGAAATAAACCCACTCAAAGAAACAAAGACTGGGTTGTTGGGTGTGTACGCACGACAGTTGGCTTCATCCGTGCCGTCCTTGCAGTCGCGGTCTCCGTCACACCTCCACTTCTTGTGGATACACTCCCCACTGCGGCACTGCATCTCGCTGGACGAGCACTTGGCAGGGGGGGTTGCATGACGGCCGCAATGAGATGGAGACTCATCCGACTGGTCCTGCAGGGGAGAGTCTGAGCTGCATCACCAGGAACGCCTCATGTTACTCTGCTGACACCAGGAACAGCTCCCAATCCCTCTCAATCCCAACCAATCTGCTGCTCCTCTTGTGGGGGGAACTTCAGACTGACTGCAGCGTTATTGCCTCAAGAACAGCTCTGTTCCGCTCTCGCCAAGTCCAAGGGGTCCAAGGTTTGACAGAGCGATTCTCATTCAGATATCACGCAGCAGTGAAGATGGCCGGCATCTCCAGCTGATTTAAAAGGGTGAACTGAACTCAGCTGGGCTAGATTTACAACACGACAGAACCAGAGCGCCAATGTTAAACAACAGGCCACTGAAGGCTTAAAATAAGAGTGCATAAATCTAGAGTGCACATATCAAAGCAGCCCGAGCATTTTCAGTGTTCATAAACAGCAGCCACCAAACAGAGCTGAAGTCATGATTCAGAGACGGCAGCCTTCACTTCTACCATCAGACTCTCAGGAGCAGGAAGCGTTTCCAATACTTTCATCATCTTGGAAAGTCAGTGATTCACGCGGGAGCAGATTAATGACCTCGGCAGCGTTCATGCGCAGCTCCGTCTGGGCTCGACTGGCTAGAACAGGACCAACTACTTCAGCAGGATGGTTTAAATACTGGTGAGTGGTGGCATTTACCATCAGGCCATCACTACAACCACACAGGTAAGAGGCAGGTCTCGGCTTTATAGAGCACACGCTGCATTAAAGACACTTGTTTACAGTTACAAAGCTGGAATGTGAAGGGGAACGCGTGGTTGTAGGTACGTCCATCCCAACGTTCATTTACCTGGCAGTCGACGTCATCGTCGCAGACCCAGCTGGCTGGGATGCACGACGAGTTCCCACACTGGAACTCACTGGGAGCGCAGGAGGAGGGGGTGCAGTCCACTTCATCAGAACCGTCACCGCAGTCATCCTCGCCGTTGCAGACAAAGTTGCGGGAAATGCAACGGCTGCTGGCACATGTGAACTCATTTGGGGCGCAGGTGATGTTTCCTGAAGGGTGCATTAAAACACAAATGCACGTTTTACACCACCTAACCCAACTTAATGCAAGAACATTAGGAAGACGTTTGAGAAGCAGAAAAGCTGTCAGAAACAGTCACTCATCCACTCATCAATCCTTAAACAGTTCAGACATCACAGTTTCCAAAAGCAGCCCAGCAAGACAGCCAGACAGAACATGACACACTTTAGGGAGTCTCTTTATAAAACCCAATAAAAAAGCTTTGTTCCACCAAAACAGAAATGAGGGTGGTTGAAAAAACAGCTGGAAAACAGCTCAACCAGCAACAAAAGAATGAAAATAATATTATTAGTGACATCAGTACAAATTGGCCATACCAACACTCTTTACAAACATGTTTCAACATTTCCTGCATCTAGAGTAATGTGGCGTCACACTGACAGCTGTGTAATTGTCTCTAGTCTATTGTCACAGAAGTGCTGTTTTTTCTCCGTCTTGATGCATTCAGAGAATTCCTGCACAGGATAAGGGAGGACATAAAAACTAAACTGTTTATTTAAACAAAAATGTCTATTTACTGTGGTGCAAAACAAGTGAAATTGTTATCTTTACACACACAAACAATCCTGCAGCTGTCCAAAGCCTCCTGCATATTCATACAGACCAAACTGCTGCATTACAAGGACGCTGGAGGAACCAGGTGCTGGTGGAAACTGATAAATTGAACATCAAGTCTCCTAAACTCTGTGCTAACCCAGCTGGAGGTTCACCATCTTCACTTTTGCAGCATGCGTCATTTACACCTACCACAGTTGACCTCATCCTCTCCGTTGTCACAGTCTTTCTCCCCGTCACACTTCCAGGAGACTGGAATACACATAGAGGAGCCGGCACCGCAGCTGACTTCATTCAAACGACACGTCCTCATGTCTGCAAGACAAGGAAAGGACAACCGTCTTTTGCTGTTGGCAATCTTCAACCAAACATTCCAGACTCTGCAACTGCTCAGGAATATTTTGGACACATTTTCTGTCATTTAAGAGTATAATTATTTAGATAAATAATTGTAATAATTAAAGAGCAATCTTTTCTAAATGTGAATTCTGGGGTGATCACTGATAAATGTGAGCAAACACTGACCATTACATTTCCTCTCTAATGTAGATTATGAACCACTGGAGTGTTAAAATCACAGATGACGATCACAACCACGTGGTGGAGGTTCAGGTTTATATTAGAGTCACAAGAAACAGAAATGATCAAGACGGAAAATGTTGACGTAGTCATTAATCAACATGTTAGTGCAGATGTTGCCCTCATACCTACACACGCGCAGCGCTTTGTAATGGCAAGAACAATAAAAATCAAGGGTTGTGAACAAACATAAATCCTGATTGATGCTCCACCGTGTTAGTTTGCCTGATAAATGTTGTTGAAGACAGAAATATTAGTTAAATTTACGTCTTCCTGCTGCCAAAGATTATTTTTGTTCTGAAAGGTCTAGCGGAAAAAAAAGTTTAAAAAAAAAGCATACGGTCCACTAGACCTTCATAAACGTTTCACCACCAGTGAGCAGATCAAAGCTCGACGCAGCGGCGGGCGCTCAGGTGAGCTTTAGCGTCGACGGCCTGGCTGCTGCCTTGCTCAAAAACCGTGTCGTCTGCACACGTCAGCGTGGGCGCAGCAGGGACGGACGCAGGCGGTCTCGGCCGGAGCTGCCAGCTCATGTGCAACAGCTGCTTAAACAGTCCAGCGATAGAATAGCTGCACGCACGCCACCGCGGATACGGCGGGAGCACCGCCCGCGGCCTGTGGAACGGCGTCAGCTGACCGACCTACTTCCCCGAGAGCAAGCGACGGGCACGCACACACCCAGCCTGCAGGGGCGGCCCGACGTCAACCCGGGGGAGATCACATTTCAAATGGAATGTCGAGCCTCTCCAGTTCAATGCTCCTTTTTCCCTTGAGGTTGATTAAGATTTTAAAGGGAAAAAGCAAAGACGTGTTGGGCAGATATGGTGCAATAAAACAGGGAAAATAACATGAACACTTCAGGAGTGTTTAAACTGTTATCAGTCAAGTATTTCAGCAAATAGGACATGCAAAGAAAGGTGATGAAGGGAGTTTCATGAAAAGTGCACCTTTATATAATTTACTCTACAAATTCAAACGCAACAGTTCATCCTCTGGAGCAGTACTATAGTCAATAGTGGTACTAGAAAGGTAAAACTACGGTGCCCAAGGCCCATTGATCACTTCCTTTTTTGCAGTGTTCAGGAGAGGTTTGAGGAGCAAGCTGAATTTAAAACTCTGGGGGAGCACTTTCATCTTTCCTGGAATTGATTATCGCCTCTAGGGACGCCGAGGCCCATCAGAGTAGTAATTATCCTCCAGCGTATTTACTGAGGAGGAGAACGCCTCGCTGTACAAGAGGGTTCTGGTGTTCAAGACTCTGGGTTAAACCCTGTCCTGCACCGACACCGAGGCCATGGCCACTCAACTTGGATCCTCTGTTGTCTCCATTTAGAGTTAGAGAGGCGGAGGAGACTGGTGCAGCCACGCCTCCCGACTCTGATGGGCTGGTTTTCCTCGGGCGTGGTGGTTTCTGACAAATCCGCTCAGAGGCATCAGGTGAGGGCCAGACAGGGCCGATGTACTCACAGATCCTTTTACCGACGTCCTACCGTCGGCTCGGAGGAACGGTTAAGACAAACGGGTTTTCTTTTTACCTTTAACATCCAAGCAGGGTCAAGGTTGGGGCATTGAGTGGGTCACTTACGGCAGATGTCTACACTCTCATCAGAGCCATCTTCACAGTCCGGTTCCCCGTCACAGTGCCACCTCTTGGGAACACACTGGCCATTCAGGCACACAAAGTCTGACTCGGCACACGTCTTTTTCACTGGAACGACAAGAGAGACGACGTGAGCAGGCGGGGGGCCCAAAACATTCAGGCTGGAGAGACGCTCCGCTCCTTTTTTACCCCTTTAGTCTCATGACACAGATTTGAGGCAGCGGAGAAGATAAAGACCTGGAATGATGAGACACACAGGCTGGATCCATATTTAGCTCTCACCAGGTCGTTCTGTTCCAACGACAGTCGCCCTCCTGGGAACGCGTGTTCAAAGTCATGTGAAGTTTACACGTGTGACTGAAATGGTGAGAGCATGTGTCGTCTATTCTGGGCAACCCTAAATTCATTAAATAGGATAAGGAGCTTTGACTGGTTCAGAGGACCCCCTAAATATAGAAAAAAAAATGTAGAAAAGCAAAACTGAAGAGTCCACACACAAAGATAATGGGGCTGCTTTTGAGAAGACTGAAGATGGTGGGTGGAGGGACGGTGTGTGTTGAGATTATCACAGCACAACACACACACCGTACGATCAAAGCTGTTCAATGCCTGACTTTTTATCTCTGTGGCGTCGAACAGATGAAACAATCTAAGATTTAGAAAATCCTTCGCGCGTACCCCACTTAAGATAAACACATGAATAAAATCTATTTTCTCATCTCATTTGTTCATCTTAAACCCCCTCACCACTCGTTTACATCCAGGTCATGTTATTAATCAAAGATTAAATACAACAGAGTTCACATTCGTCCATAAGAACACAGATTGGAGTTGTTTTTAGAGGTTATCATGAAATAATTGCAAACCTGCAAACGGTAATACGACTTAATGTGACAAAGGCAGTCTCGGCCTGGTCTTTGGGCTGCCACATTCCTTGCAGGCCCATTAATGATTGACGCTCCAACAACTCAACTTTACCTGCTCTGATTCTAGACAGAAGATTCACGTCTTTCCATGAACCGCCGTCTGGTCACGGTGAGGGCCGGGTCGTTGCCTTCCACAGCCACTCACGCGTTCACCCAACCACCCCCTCACAATCAACCCATCCAAGATTTAAACAACAGGCTCAACCAGATTTTTCAGGGACTGCTTGGCAGAGCGTTTCCCTCTCAGACGAGGAAAAAAAAGACAAAAGGCAGAAAGGCATTTAATTTCTGCCAAGTGTTTCGAGTACGTTTGGTAGAGATCCACCAGGAGAATCGCGTCGGCGGAGCTGCAGTTTACTCAGACTCCCGGCTCCTGTGGTTTTTTTAAACATATGTTAATGACTCGTTTGTCTGCGAGTAGTAATTTCCTCCTGGTTGCCGTGCCGCTGAGAGCCACCGGTTCATGCAAATTGAGAATGAAGACGCAATCCACTGCCTTCCCCTCCCTTCTTCAGCGGCGCCCTAGTGGCGGCTCAGGTGTACTGCAGTAGTGTAACCTGGCTGTGGGGCTGAGGAAGGTCACCCATCAGCCCAGAGGGATGCCCACCCCCATGTGTAACCTGGCAGATAAACATAGCAGTATAACTAAAGCACCTAAAGCTGTCCTAAAAGTTCTATAGACACACTTTAGAAAACACCTTTTAAATGAATAGCCACATTTTGAAGTGGTATTTTTATATCTGAAAATTCAGCTACATTTTTTCCCCATAACCAACAGAAAATAAATAAAATGACAATTTTAAGCTGCAGTTTTCAAGCTGGTGTGTATCATGCGGACGTGGTTGGGCGTCTCACCACAGGAGCTCTCGTCGCTGCCATCAGTACAGTCGTCTTCGCCGTCACACTCCCAGACCGACAGGATGCAGCGGCCGTTCCCGCACTGGAACTGGCTCGCCTCACATTCCGTCTTCGTACCTACGGACAGAGCAGTAAGGGGCGTTTAATTGAAGACAATTTTAGTTTTTCCCTTTCGCTTTTTAAAACAGTAAATTAAATGGTGCCACATAAGCCCAGCAGACCTGTGGAACATAAACATGTTTAAGCTGCATTCTTCATGTTCCACCAACCACCTCATCCTGCTCAATGAGTGACATAAAGGCCTTCATCTATATAAAGGCCTTCATCTATATAAAGGCCTTCATCTATATAAAGGCCTTCATCTGGAGTAGTATCAAAGCGTGACGTTTCCCTTCATCTTTTCAGTGGTGTGTATCGTTTGTGTGGTGTATCGCACCACACAAACATCCATCCATGTTTAGGAGGACCAGGCGTTCTGCTCACTAAGCTGCTCTGCCGCACGTCGTTACGCGTTGCGGGCTCAGCGAGTCCTGCAGTTTCGTGACGAAGGCGTGGAGAACTCGTGTGTTTGGTCACGTCTGCCGAGACGGATTAGCGGCTAAAAAACGGCACAAAAACTTCAGGGAACTCTTCCCCTACTGAAGACACGACCTAATCCAGACAGCTTAAAGTCGGCGGTCGGGCCCGCTACGTTAAACTACGCGATTTGGTTTCTGACAGCTTGACCACATCACACGCACAAAGGTTCAAACTGTAGAGTTGGGCATGAATACAGCTGCAGATTATCAGCATCCATTTGTGATGAAGCCCACACATCAGTGTTGAGACTGTGACATGAAAGCGTTTAAAAGTTTAGAGTAAATAGTTTGATCTATCAGAGTTCTTGAGTGGGTAGGAGTCAATTTTTATTAAAAAAAAATCCTTTTATACATTTTGAACTCACCTAATGCTCAACTGACAGACTTTTGTCAGCGTGAAAGAGTGAAAACATGCTTTAGTGACTTTTACAAGCTGACATTTATAAACTCAGTATTTAATAGAGTCCCTGTGGGGGCGCCTTGAAGCTGCTGCCCTCTCGCCTCAGTGTGGGTTACTGTTGTAGAACTGAGCACTTTTTAGCATTTATTAAGAGATGGGTCTCATTTGAGTGTTGGGAAAATCGAATTAGAAGATCTCAGGTCATGTAAAATATATTAAGAACGAGAAGAGAACAGCCCATTTTATTTAATTTGAAGTTAAGGAGTGGGGGGGTAACTGACTCAAAGATGCATCACGATGCTTAGCGGATGATTTGATGCAGTTACGCCAGAAAGAAGCTCCCATAAGAAAACAAACAACTGAGGAGTGGATATTTGGGAACAGCTTGGATCTCATGAAGTTCCCAGGAGGCGACAACGGGCCAAGAGCCATGCTGCAAATCTAAAATCAAATATTTTGGTAACATGACCAACACGAGGAAGCGCATTAGGCGGTGTTGTGATAAGCTCATCTCAGTCAGTGAGGAAGCTGCCCCGACGGTCCGAAAGAGGCCTCGGGGGAGCCACGTGGAGTCTGGAGGCCTGAGCGTACCGGTGGTGCCAGATCCCGCCTGGAACGGCTGCAGACACGACCGTCCCAGAGAGGCAACGGGAAACGTGGGGGCAGTGAGGACTGCCAGCCCTGCTGCCACCACGTGATCCACGAGATTCTCTTCTCCATCGCAGTACTGGTCTCAGCACGAAGCCCCACACGCTCCCACTAGATGGAATGCTGCATCTGGAATGACCCAGATGTTCCTGGAACAGCAGCAGCGATCACTGCTGCTTTGTGCTCCGCCGGGGTCAGAAGGTCACGCGGCTCTTTACTGGAACAGGGCCAGTGGGAAAACACCAGCACAAGCTGCCCCATTAAAACCAGTTAGGCCAGCGACCTCCAGCCAAAATAAGCACCATGTGAAGCGCTGTGTCACACAGACAACCAGCGCGACCCCATCAACCCGAGGAACCACCAACAGCACTAGATAAACAAGACAAGACGGGTAAAAGGCCCCGCTGTCTGACAGGTCAAATTGGATTAAAACCTCTGAACCCTCAACAGTCAGCACATCGGGGAATAACACGGGTAGTTAAGAGAACCAGGTTAGTGGAAGTTAGCCACAAAGCCCAGCAGGACCAGTGAGCTCCCTCCAGGAAACATCAGAGCAGGACTCTTCGAGAACACCACCTGAAGGACGACTCAAGAGAAATCCATCGTGTCTTGAGAAGTGCTCCACAACAGCAGAGCCAAACGTTATCAAGCGAGGCTTCTGTTCTCCAAGCCCCCGCCAAACCAAATCAACTGGGAGCGCTGGGACGAAGCACTGCAAAGCACAAAAGGACGGGTTTGCAGATGTTTGTGTGAGGCCAAAGCAACACATTTTCTGTGACTCGTTGACTTCCCTAAACATCGCTCACTTTTTCCACCAGGTTGCGCAACAACTCGGGAAGCAGCTGACTTCGGATCACGTGTGTGAAAACAGGAGGTCACAGCCCCCCCCCCCCCCTCCGCTCCACCACCTATAGACATCCTCCACACCTTCGCTCCTGGAGCTGAGCTGCGTGTCCAAACACGCAGTCACGCTCTTGAACCCCCCCCAACATGGAGGTAAAGCCACAGCACCAAGACTTCAAAAGTGATGTAGCTGGTTTTAGTTGGAAACAGGCTCTTGCTCCACTGGTTAGGGCCTGACTCATCACTGACTCACACCCGCCTTACCACTGACTGACAATATTTAAGGAGATCCGACATCTGCAGCTTGCGTAACTCAGGCGAACGATCACTGTTACGGCGATGCGGAGTGACCCTCCGCAGGGAGGTCGACCCGCCAAAGCCGCGATGGGGAACACACAAGAGAACGTGTGTAAGTGCACGTTTGGCCTGCTGGGACCAGACACGACCTACACTTTGACACAAAACGGACACGGACGCTTTAACACAGACACGCCCCAGTTTAACAAACACCGTTTGTCTCCAGGCCGAACCTCTCAGGGAACAGGGCCGCCTGCGCACAAGAAATCACAACGTAAGACAAAACACAAGTGTACAGATGGATAAGATGTCACGGCTCTGACTCCAGAACCGTTCTTCAGAGACAGCAGGCCTGAATACACCCCCTCCCCCCCCGGCCTCTGTGGCTTCACGTGCGAGGTTCATCGGAACCACTCACGTCTAAGCTCTCAGGTCCGTGACTCTAGATGGACGCCCACCACGAGGCTGCTGGCAGGTGACCCAGCTCTGGACAGAAGGCTGCACGTCGGTCCCGACTCTGCTCTGCGTTCCGCCGCGGCAGTGGGCGTAAACCGCAACGACAGAGTCGAGCCTGGGTCAACGTTTCCGCGCCGATCTTTGAGATTACGGGCTGGATTTAGGCCAGACGTGGGCAGGTGGGAAGGAGAACCCCAGGAAAGGACACAGGAATTCCAATTAAAGGAGACTTTCAACTGCAGCAGCGACCCTCGAGCCGACGGCTTTGTCAGAGTCACACATCCACAACCACATTAAATTCATTAAACGCTTAAAATCAACCAAACGTTTTAGCGGATTAAGACAGTGTGTAGCTTCGATTTATATCCAGTGACGGAGACGCGATTCCCCTCCTGAAATAGACACATTGTGGAGGCAACATAGAAACTGGCACACAGGAAATCACACTAACACAGTTTTACCCAGTAACAGACCCCCCACACACACACACACACACACACCAAGAACCCAGCAGGCCCCCACGCACTCCCCTCTCATAACAAATCTGGGTCTTCTGCGCTAGTGTAGTAAGCGTGTATGTGTGTGTGTGTGTGTGTGTGTCTGTGTGTGTGTGTGTGTGTGTGAGAGCGCCCCGCTGCTGCTAACGTCTAATCTGCGTGTCGTCTTGCAGCCGTCGCCTCTATCCTGCTCCGTGCGTGTTTGGAGGAGGTGGGAGGAAGCTGCTGGGCTGCGTGCGTGCGTGCGCGCGCGCGCCACGGACACGACGTTGCTTCACCATTTTACTTCACGGCGGGGACGGCTCCAGACGCCTTTATTCTCCGGGTCCGCACGGCCGCGGCGCCGCGTGACGTCACAGCCGCCGTGGATCAAAGCGGAACCTCCGCGGTCAAAGGCGGGATGAAGGCGCGCGTCCAGACCAGCTGACACGAGGGCGTGCACGAGGAGGGCGTGCACGGCACCGCTGGAGCGGCCGACTTTTACTTTGGCTGCTCTGATCAATGACTAAATAAAGGAGGACCCGACTGAACAACCACAAATGAACTGAGTAAATACACGTGCGCAGTTTCTGGAATAATCCAAGATTTAATTAGATTAGATTGAACCCAACCAGATGGCGCTAAATTACGTAATCTGACACATTCTGGACCTTCTTAAGCGTTTTTGATGGGAGCCGTGAAGCCCTCCTGGGGGGGGGGTCTGATTGGGATCACCTGCAGCCTCAGCTGTTGCTGCCCCACTGCAGCGACCCCCCCGTCTCTCTCCCACACAAACACGCACACCTCCCAGTAAAGCCCAGTAACCCCCTTTCTCCCCCTTCTGTCGGGTTGAATAAATAAACCAGCAGGCTGGTGGAGGGGGGGGGCACGGGGTTCCGTGAAACGTCCCGGGGGGGTAACTGAATGTGGCTGAACCATTAGTGTAGAGCACAAACACAAACCTTTAATATTCCCAATGAGCCAGATTAAAGGACGCGGCGCTGCGGAGGCGAGCGGGGTTGTAGTCCCAATCCGAAGCGCCCCCCGCCTCACCGGAGGAGCGGGGCGGGCCGAGCAGGTGCCCCCCCCGTGAAGACAAAGGGGCCGGGAGGCTTACCGTGGACGTGCAGGCAGGGCTGGAGCCCCAGCAGCAGGTGCAGCAGCAGGATCCCCGGGGTGGACGCCACCATCTCTGGCCGCCGCGCCGCCGCCGCGCCGCCGCCGCCTCGCTTTGCCGCCCGCGTCCGCCGCCGCGTCCCGGCCCCGCTCGCGCTTTGATTTCCGCCGCTCCGCGCGCGGACCGAACATGCACACGGTGGAGACGCGTGTCCCGACCGCACACGTGAGGGAGCGCTGGCCGAGCCGTCCGCCGCTGCGGCTGAGGAGGAGGAGGAGGAGGAAGAGGAGGAGGAGGAGGAGGAGGAGGAGGAGGCGCCGCGCACACCACGCGCCTTTTGATGGCGTCCTACCGCCGCGCGCCGCCCGGGCTCCCTCGCGCTGACCCCCCCGCGACGGCGCGAGCGCTGCGGCTCACGAGAATCAGCTGAGAGCGGTGTCCTCGTGCGCACGGGCGCGCGCGCACGCGTTAACCCTTGGCTGCCCGCGAGAGATGATGAAGTGAGGAAGAGGAGCGAGGTGTGATGAAGGTTAACAGCTGGAGCGAGGGGACCCGGCCACATCTGGACGGAGTGTGTGTGTGTGTGTGAGTGTGTGTGTGAGTGTGTATATGTGTGTGTGAGTCTGTGTGAGCGTGTGTGTGTGAGAGAGAGTGTGTGTGTGTTCTGTCCCTCTCATAACCAGTTGAAGGTCAGAATAAACCAGTTTAAGTCTCCTCACACCTGAAGTCGGCCTTTGAAGCTCTGACGTAAATAAAACATTGTAAACGTTTATGGTGTGAACCCGCGGGCGGACGGCGCCCTCTGGCGGTGAACTTGGTCACTACAAGACTCATTTTATACTCCGTTCTTTGTAATGGATCTGAAAGTCACACACTTAGTCCAGGTTTAGCCTGGGGGGGTGATAATTACGAGAACTATGACAAAAAATGGGTTTATAATACAATGTATGCACGATATAAAGCCTTTGGTTTTATTTCCCATGAGTGACCCACAAGGTTTATCTCGCCACAGAGGTGACACACTCACACTCAAAGCTAATTAATGAGTGGTAATTATTATTTTGTATTATGTATTTTGTACTATGTATTTTTAAGGGCCTTCGATGCAAACGAGGCGAGGTTAAACCAGTATTAACAAATCAAATGTGACCTCTGAACGACTAATATAATGATAATTATAAATAATTAACGACACTAGTCATTTGTTTTTAACAAGCAAAACGTTTGTGATGCAGCAGAAGTGTAGAAATGCTCATTATTATTGCAGCAGAGTGACCCAAAGAATGCAATAGTTATAAAACACCCTCGTTTTTGAACACATTTCTGATCTTTACATATGAAAGTAGATCTGTGATGCTTGAAAGAGCCAGATGCCAAAGCTTCGCCCCCCCCCGTCTGACAGCATTTCTCTCCAGTTTGATCAGCAGGACCGAGGAGATCACGGACGACTGGATGCTGCCAGGTTCAGGATGCTCTCACAGCTCTTATCAGAGGATTGGACTTCAGTGATGGCTGATGTCTGCTGATGCACCCCAAGGCTCAATCTGGCCTAGATTTATACACTTTCTGGCAAACACACACACGCACGCACGCACGCACACACACACACACACACACACACACACACACACACACACGCAGAGTAAAGATTAAAATGACCGAGAATGCTGAGATGCACCAGTAAAAGTACCAGTAAAACTAAAGCGGATATTTTTCCACTGTGACAGACGCAGATAAGATTTCACCGAGCTAATGATTTTATGTCCTGATAAATAAGATCAACAAGTACCAATTTCAGATTTATGCTGCTGCCCAGAGCTGAAATGGGAGCTGAACGTGCACGCCAGCCGGGGGATCCATTTAAACAGCTCCAATCACACACAAATGTGGTTTTCCAGTCTTATTGATAACGTCTTTCAGATGCTCAGCAGGCTTCCTGACGGTGTTTAGTGCCACAAATGTGATTCAGATTTCACCTGTCACAAGTCACTCGGAAATGTTTCTACTAAATTTAAACTAAATATTTCTGCAGCAGTCGTGATCTTGTCTGGGACACGGAGACGACCTTGAAAAAGACAATGAGGTCTATGAGTTGTATTATTCTATTAAAGGTCTGCCTGTGAATACCAATTAGACAGAGAAGCATCTTGTTTCTGTTCCTCCTCTTCTGTGGTGATAGTGACAGAGGTGGGACTTTCTCCTTCTAATTCATAAGAATTCCACTGACTGACATAATCACTGGAGCAGAGCTTGCCATTCCTTAAACCCTTAATATTGATTTATTGGAGCTTCTACATTGTTTAATCCATTGAACTAGAGTATATGAATGTTTGTGAGTGTCATGAAGATTTCAAAGGTCAGTATTTAGTTTGATTTAGTGATGTGTTCAGGAAGATTCCATCATTTGGGTTGACTGCCTGTTCACTCTGTTTTTCTCCATGTATTTTGTTGAATATCTTGCTACCAGCCGCTTGTAAACCTTCTCTTCCAACTCTGCCTTGGGTCTGTTTCTAAAACAGACCCAAGACAGAGCATCACTGTTACAGGTATATAAATATATAAACTTCACAATCAATCAATCAATCAATCAATCAATCAATCAATCAATCAATCAATCAATCAATCAATCAATCAATCTTTATTTATATAGCGTCTTATACAATCAAAAATAGTTTCAAGGCCTTTCCAGAATCCCAGGACCTAACCCCAGACAAGCAACAGTGGCAAGGAAAAACTCCCCTTTAACAGGAAGAAACCTTGAGCAGGACCAGGCCCATGTAGGGTGACCCTCCTGATGATGGACAGATGGGTAGAGAGAGAGGAGAGGAAGAAGAGGGAGACGAGAGGAGAGGAGAGGCACAGAGCACAGAAACACACAGGTCAGCGGGCCAGATGTCGTCATGCAGCTCCGAAGGTGGCGATACCTGTAAATAAATAAATAAATCGGGGGGGGCAGAAAAACTACACAGGAATCTGCATAACCAGTCTGCTCGATGAGGAGGAGGAAAGGAGAGGAGAGGAAACCATGACCCAGTGGGGTGACAGAGGCCTGTCAGGTGATCATGTTTCTGGACCCTCAGCCTCGGCCTATAGCAGCATAACTAGTATCTTAACCTAGTGATCCTATAGCAGCATAACTTATCTTACCTATATCCTATAGCAGCAAACTAGTATCTTAACCTATGATTAGACACCCCCTAAGTATGATCATAGCTGCTATGGTAACGAACTACAAGGTTAGTAACAATAAGCTTATCAAAGAGGTGGTTTAAGTCTGGTCTTAAAGTAGCTAGAGTAGATGGAGTCAGCCTCCCGTACCTGGACAGGGAGCTGGTTCCAAGCAGAGGGCCTGGAGCTAAATGCTCGGCCCCCCAATCCACTCCCAAAGACTCTGGGAACCACAAGTAGACCAGCTCTGAGAGCGGAGCGGTCTATTGGGCTGATAAGGTATCACTAGCTCCTCCAGGTAGGATGGAGCTAGGCCTCTGAGGACCTTGTAGGCAAGAGGAGGGTTTTAAAATTATTCTAAATTTAATGGGCAGCCAATGAAGAGACGCCAGTACAGGAGTTATGTGATCTCTTTGGTCAATACCTGTCAGAACTCTGGCTGCAGCATTTTGGATCACCTGGAGGCTTCTTAAAGAGTTGTTTGGGCACCCTGATAGTAAAGAATTACAATAGTCCAGCCTGGAGGTAACAAATGCATGGACTAACTTTTCAGCATCATGCTGCAATAATATCTTCCTGATCTTTCTGATGTTCCTCAGATGAAAAAAGGCACTTCTACAGACAAATTTGGTGTGTGAGTTAGAGGAGAGATTCTGATCAAAAGTTACTCCTAGATTTCTTACAGACAGACTAGATTCTGAGGAGATACCATCTAGAGTGATAATGTGATCTAACCTATCCCTGAGAGGTTTAGGACCAAACACCATGACCTCACTAAGCTCTAACTCTCCACCAAGGCCTTTGGATAACGTCCACCACCGACTTGTTTCCTCGATTGGTGTCACGTGACACCGAGATTAGGACACTCAAATTAAAGTTTAATTCTTTAGAAGGTTTGTTCATTATGAAGTTATTTTCCAGCGATCAGGTTTTTTTCCACAATTTTCCTACAGGGGGCACTGTCGAATAGACCACGTCTCACATACTGTATGTATACATACACACACACACACACACACACACATTTATATAAGTTAAAGACATCCCTGACATGGTCCTTAAAAGTCATAGATTTGCATGTTCTGTCTAAGGAAGCAGAAAATAATCAGAAAGTTCAAAATAATCCTTTATTCATAGACATAAAATTTGGTATAAAATATATTTACATTACACACAGAATTTACACATAAATACTGATGACTTTAAACACAGTCCAGCCTTTTCAACTTCCGACATGTTCTGATGCTGTAAAAACTCTCTTAGTGTAAAAAGATGTTAACGAAAAGCACAGCAAGAGTGACCATCGAGGATGAATGGTGGATGAAGACGAGCTTTCCCCAGAATCAAGGGTCTTCCTTTTGTTCATGTCCCGGTCAGGTCATCAATATTTCAGATGCTTGATTCTTTACAGGCTTCCAAGTGCTCATGGGCGTTCAGCACGCTCAAGCGGCGGGCGAACAAATCCGCTTCCTGTGCCTCCAACAGGCAACCCATCAGACGGGCCCCAGGCTCCTCGGTGACTGTGGCCTGCAGCACCTGCAGCGCCCGCAGTGCCAATGCAGCGCTGCTCAGGTGCTCAGCAGGTTCATGTAGGGCTTCTGAAGGCACAGCGAGCCATGGTGAGGAAGAGGGTGGTTGTAGTAGTGTTCGATCAGAGCAGGCAGGCCAGGGAAGGTCACCTCGGTGTCCAGGAACATCAGCCCGTCCTGGGCAGACACACAGCCGTTATTCCTGAGCCAACATTTAACCAAAAGACAAATGGGGGGGTCTTTAACCGTACCTCCTCAAACAGACGGTAGTTCCTGGCCTTGCTGATGCTGACGTCCCACACCACCAGCACCTGAGGACACGCCAGGAGAGGGTCAAGGCTCACACCACGACAAATGAACCTGAACCTCATCAAGAAAACACTCTAGATAACAAAGAGACTGCCTTCTCATACAGACACACTACTGTGGTTACTTTCACTTTCTTTTGTGTTTACAAGTGAGTTACAAATGTCAGATTAAAGAGAGCTCCGATTATCTTGAGAGCACTCTGAAGCTGAGACAAACTTCTTTAAACTGCCACAGATGGAAACAAATAAATATTTTTCCATCTCCACCTCTTACAACAACTGTGTTCTCTGTTTATCCAACACAAACCGTCCCACCGTGCTGTAACGTGCTCGCCGCAGTAGGAAGCCCATTATTTTTCTGATCTGAGGAGGCGGTTTTGACAGTGTGGCTGTGTGGGGTGAAAAGGGTTAACGGAGAACATACGTGACCTGCAGCAGCTCTGTGTTCGTATGAACGTGAGCCCTCAGTGTCCTGCGCTCACTATCGCCTAATCTGTCATTTCTGCTATATTGAGAATGATTTTACCTTTGAACTTTTGGTTCCAGAGTTTCTGATGCCATACAGTCCATCCTGGGGAGGGACGGGACCCTGTCTGAACAACCTGAGGGGACAAGCAGCGGCGTGACGTCAGAGCTTTGGCCACCTCGGCGAGCCGGTTTCACTTTCTGCTTTCTCGACTGTTTCGTACCTTTCAACAACGCTGGTTTCAGTTGTGTCGATGAACACAGAATCTGGCAACTGCATCTAAAAAACATCGACATGGTTATCAACAGTTTAATTCAGGCAAATCAGATTTACCACATCTGATCCCCTCCCTACAAACTGATTTGGTTTATTCAAACGTTTTCATATTTGCCTTTACTCACGTGAAGTGAAACCAAATATGAAGACATGAAAAGAACTATATGGAAGAACCAACAGGATCTAGATGTTTCAATACCGCCATGGCCTCTCGGTCGAGGTTGGGGACTCTTACGTTCTCGTAGTCATCGTCGGACTCGTCCGTGCCTCTGGGCCGGGCCAGGTTGGGTTTCCTGGGCCGCTCCGGGGGCACTTTACCTCCCTGCGAACGGAAACTCTGCCCATCTGGAGAGGATCTTCTGAGGGAAAGTACATTTTAGCTTCAGTGTTCCCCCAAGACCCCCCCCCGACACCCCCCAGAGTTTTGGGGAGAGCTTCACTTACTGAGGTGGGAACCCCGGCAGTCTGATCCTGGCAGCTGCTGGCTGAGGTTTGGCCAACTGTGGGGGGGGTTTGGGGATGTCTGGTCCTGTCCTGGTTTTAATTAGAGGCAGGGGGCCAGGCGGGGGCAGGTGGATGGGTATCTGGCTGGGTGGCGGGGGGTCCAATGCTGCGATATTCGCGGAATGGAAAGGTTTTTGCCAAGGTCTAACACAGGGGGTCAGGTGGCAGCTGTCCAGGCTGCCCCCAAGGTTAGGGGGGCTCAGGGTGGGGCCGTTCAGGGCCATGCTGGTCTCCAGGTGATCACAGATGGGCAGAGTGGACGCGGACTGGACCACCACCGCTGGGGGGCTCCTCCACGCTGGTCGGTCCTGCCCCTCCGCCGGCGGCCACTGGCCCTTGAGGGGCTTCATGTTGGGGATAGGCGGAGGTCCAGGGGTGGGGGACAAGGTCTTGTGGGGGGAGGGACCGGGGGAGGCAGACCTCTGGGCCGATCTTTGAGGAGGGCAGGAAGAGGGACAGAGGGTGGCGGTTTCCTGGGAAGCGGACTGCTTGGGTTCCTGTGCAGAGGTAGGACGGGGGAGCGTGGGGGCTTCTGGGAGACTGGGCCGGACTCGTGGGGGTTCTGGGATAAGGCTGGCACTGGCGGGGGGGGTAGGCAGGAGGAGGCCCGATGGGCTGACCTGTGACACACATGGACATCACACCTTCATCAGCGCCGTGACGCTTTACCAACATTCTTCTCCAGAAACACACAATGGATCTGGCGGTCAAAGGTCAGCGTCACGTCTGGGGGGGGTCACCTGAAGGGGTTGGAGAGCCGTCGTTGTCTGGCTGCAGGTAGTCTTCATCATCCTCCTCATCGTCCTCCTCACAGTAGTCTGCACAAGAAGACGCGTTTAATACGTCAACACAGGAGTCCGATTGTGCTGTGTGTGTGTGTGTGTGTGTTTGTGTGTGTGTGTGTGTATGTGTGTCTGGTCTCACCATCCTCTGTGTCCACAGGTTGTTTGATGTCCATCAGTCTCTCTATGGTGCCATAAAAACTATCGTCATCTGAGTCAGAGGCACTGGAGAGACGAAGCATACTGGTGAACTGGGAACTGTTAACTGGTCTCACAACACTTGACTGGATCAGAAGTGTTCAGTAAAGGGGGCTCTGTGGAGGGTACCTGGGAACACTGCAGTCTTTCCTGTCATTATAGCGATCGATCTCCCTCCGCAGGTACTGCATCCATTTCTACAGGAGAAAGGTTCAATTTAAGTGTGTGTGTGTGTGTGAACACACAGCATTTCAAATGGACAGATTTCCTCTGTAACTACGTATAATCCCTGTTAGTTTAGACAGAAATGCTGTTTTGATTGAAGCTGATTTTGAAGCTCAGAAAGTCGTTTGATGTGGGTCATTTTACAGGGATCTGCTTGACCTTTTCAAATTCAGATTAGTGGATTAACAAATCGTAAAATTGACATTCTGTAATTTGGAAACAACCCATCACAAGTCAGAATTTATTGTGGACGCAAGTGAAAAATGTGTGTGAGAACAATGGGGGGTTTTAGTTTAAGAGGTTTCCTCCTGTCCTGTTGACACTTTTGTGAGCGTGTGTGGTCTGTGTGTGTGCGTGTGTGTTCTCACCCTCCTCTCGTTCTCACTGGCTGCAGAGAAAAACCACGTCCTGTGTTTCTTACTGAAGTGGATGATCTTAAAAGGAAACACATTACTGGACGTTGTTTCCTCCGCCGCTCTCATCACCCTGTGGGCCATTTGACGGGTTATTAAAATAGAGCCACGCCATGAAATTAGAAACGCTTACCGAACACAAAGAATCTCATGGTAAAACAACGACAGACAGAAACCTGAGCATCTGATCGTGAAGAACAAAAAAAACGCAATCTTTTGTTTTTATGGATGTTGTGCATTTATATTGGTATCTTATTTTAATACTGTGCTCAGTATTTCTCCACAGCTGTTTAATCACATGTCGTCCTCTGATGATGATGATGATGATGATGATGATGATGATGATGATGATAATGAGGAGGAGGAGGGTGATGGCTGTTTCACTGACCTGTTGTAGCCGTTGAGAGAAAAGGCCCCCTGTGGTGTGGGAGAGGTGCTGCTCTTGAAGTAATAGACACAGCCCTTGTGCAGGATGGTGTACCTGAGGGGCCCTGAGAGGAGAGCAGGACACTGATCCATCATCCTGTCAACACTGTTCACACTCTCAATCTACCCTTTAAATAATACACATGATGTACAAGCCTGTGAAGTACTACAATCATTATAAGTCAGGATAAAGTTATTTATAAACTGTTTAAAAGAGAGTCTTTAAAATGTAGCTCTGCATAAACATTTCACAAGGTGTTAGAGTGTTTTATATGTTTATAGATCAATTAAAAAGGTAACCAAAGATTACATAAAGAATACCAAATTGTGAGTTACTATGATACTTTGATAATTATAGCTGATTGATTCATTCTGGCCAGGTTGGATGGCGATGAGGCTGTGACGTACATTTCCTGAGGCTGAACTGATTCCCTCCCTTCTTATGGAGGTATCCGGCCATGGACACTCCTCCTGGCATGGTGAGCAGGTTCTGAGCCCCGATGGCTCGCATCGGCACCGGCCAGCAAAGCTCGAGACATGACATGGTTCTGCTGGGAGAGATGGGCGGAGCGTTACTGGGCGACCGCCGGCAGACGTGACGCACCACATAACCTGCTGTGAACTATAAAGAAGACACACCATGCTTATCTGATGTGTTAACACACACACACACACACACACACACACACACACACACACAAAAACACAGACACACACATGCACATACACACACACACACAGGGGCTTGTCTCAGGCACAAGCAGACAAACATCCTCTAACCCTGTAAATAATAGTGATGTGTGTGTATGTGATAACATCTACATTTTATGGTCAGCTTTATCTTTAAACCAGAGCAGCAAAAAGCAGGACTACACTAAATTTGGGTCACAGCAATCAGTGTTATAAAATAAGCCAAACAGTGTAGACACACACAATACCAGCAACACCGATTAATTCCTGTTCAGTCACATCTTTTCACCAGTCATAACGTGTCAGCAGCTAAAGCTCGTCCTCCTGAACTCAGAGAAAGTCTCCATAATCATTTCGACATTCACCTTTAAAAACTGGTGCGTGTCTCTTTGACATAGCCTGAGGTCAAAAGTCATGCCCGCCCCTTCTCCTCGTCTGGCCCCGCCCCTTTACCCAAATGCGGTCGACTCCGGCTCCTGTCAGCGAAGCCAGCGGCCTCAGAACCGACCCTGCACCCATGGGTGACGTCACAGAGAGCGGTTGCTTTGCCACAAACCGTACAAATGCAGTAAGTGGCCCCCAGGGGGTCCCCAGTACATGAACAGAGACCCTTGATGTACTCCAATGTCAGGAAAAATGAAATACGGAAACAATCCCTGAAGGAATCTGTTGTTTTTATGTTTAGAGGAGTAAGCACATTCCACCAGACATCCAGGTTTCATCATCACAGGTACTGTACGTGCTCCTTGGTGGAGGTGGAGATCTGACAAGTACCGTCTCTTTGTCAGACCCACTGGGTTGAGTTCAAGAAGAATGCTGAGCTCAACATTCCAACAGCATTCCGACAATCTTGTTTCCTAAATCCATGGAAAGGGAAAAGCTGCTTCCGCCCCCTCCGAGGGGCCGTCCGCCCTTTGCTTACCTGCCGCTGAGATTGTGAACCAGGATGCTGTCCCTCGCCCGGCTGACCGCTGAGGCGAACACGGTGGAGGCTATGTGGTGCAGGAGGTCCATGAGGGAGGCAGAGCAGATCCCAGGTCCTCCCGTCTGGAGTGCCTGTGTGTGTGTATGTCCGGTGGAGGCTGCTCAGGCTGCTTCTCATCGTCGCTCCCTGCCAGCCTCTCACCCTGGACACCTCACCCTCCCACCCAGGGCAGATAGTGCCCGTACACAAACACACGCTCCTGCCTGCACGCACATATCCGTGTCTTCTGAGTCACTGTGAGAGGTGTGTGTGTGCGCATGTCTGTGTGTGTGTGTGGCTGGTTGTGTGTCTCTTGGGTGCTGAACATAATCTAAAACATCTAAACTTCCAGCCTATCAACAGCATCTTTAACCGTGGGGGGAAGACTCTGTGTATGTGTGTGTGTGTGTGTGTGTGTGTGTGTGTGTGTGTGTGTGTGTGTGTGTGTGTTTGCAGAAATATGGCACAGCCCCCTCCCTTTCTTTCAGATAAATCTTGACAGGAAATGTTGTTTGTTCTAAGCAGGGTTTTTGTTTTTTTTACCCATCTGTGCGAAACTAACAAATGCAAATTATACTTGTTGTAAAGGGGGAGGACGCAAACCTTTTGGGCATTTTTACAGATTTAGATTATAGATTATGTAAACCCTGCTCAATCGGGCGGGGCTACGCCCCTGAAAATATCAGGGTGCTGCGGTTCTGGCCCAGAATCATCTGATTCCACCGGTGATTTCAAGAGCTGTGTGGGTGTTTCAGACTAAATTCTCACATTTCAGAAACATTCAAACTGCCCAAATCTGGTTTTATGTGTTTTTATATTTCATTTTCTGCAGCAGCACGTTAGGCTACCTTTAGCTAGGAAATGATGCGACCATGAGTCAGTGTTCAGGAATTAGACCAAAAAAATAAAAAAATGGACAGGGGCCGAAAGCAGAGGAGGGAAAAATAAATACAATAATTCAGCAGGGTGGAGCTGTAGTTTATCTCTTAACCTCTGAGTACCCCATGCGTGTGTGTGTGTGTGGAGTGTGTGTAGTTTATTTGTCTGTACTCTACTGGACACTGTCCAGTCTCATTAACTCCCCTTCTCACTGGGCCAGGTTTTGTGTGTGACCTTTGACCTCTGATAGCCTGTGGAGGCTTCAGCCTGTTGGGTTTGGATCGGTTCAGAAGGTATCACATGAAAACTGTCGGAGGGAGCCAGTTCCTGTGACATCACCCATTCAGAGAAGGTGATCAGTAACCGTGGTTACAGATCTGGGACTGTTGAATCTTGCCCAAACTGTTTCCTCTAAACTCAGGTGGCGCTTCACATTACTTCACTTTATGTGTTCACAACTCAGCAGCAGCAAATCGCATTGAGAGAAGACATGTGCGTCCGTATGCATGTGCGTCTTCCTCCCCAGCAGTGTTTTCTTTGGGTGTGTGTGTCCTCCCACGTCTTTAAAGTTTCACGTCAGAGACCCCAGAGAGTGAGAGCACAGTTGGTCAGGAAGCTCGGGAACAGCTCACATTCCAGAGCACGTTTCCTCCCCAGATACACACAACAACGTCTGCATCTCCATTGACCAAATGAGACGGATGACGGGCTGCAGCGCTCCTTTTTAATCAGGACTGGCTGATTAGATCTCTCTAGATCAGTTTCAAGATTCAAGATGAGATCAGGTCTGCCTGTTGTCACGGCAACCTGAGCTGTAAATCTTTCCACACGCAACAGAGCGGCAGACCATCAAGGGCGACCTGACTCAGGAGTGAGAAAGTGAAAGCAAAGCAGCTGTGGCAGGAAAGCCCCCGGACGCTTCCTCAGAACAGGGATTCAAGTGTCACAAACGCAGGACATGATGAGTGAGACACTCACGCAGACTTCACAGAAACTAGGATTATGAAGTTACACCCAAATTTAGTCATCAGAGTTGTCATAGTAACTAGTTATCTTAGTTGGGCAATCTTCCTCTGACACCTACAGCACTGTAGAAGTGGCCTGATCGGTCCTATTTATAATTATTTATTAACTGTATATTATAGTTGTTTTTTACCGATACACAAATAACTCCAGTCCAACTCATAATTTCTAATATCTGCAGCCCACCTCCTCTCAAACCATTGATCATTTTGGGTAACTAAAGCACGTCTCTCATATTTTGACATTTTGAGTGAGAGGAGAAGTGGCTGAAGAGTTTGACGTATAACATGCTCGTGTTGAAAAGTTGTGTCATTAAAAGTAAAAAAAAAGAGATGCCGATAATTTTGGTCTCTTAAAGTCAAATCCATCATTAGTCATAAAATTGTATCTTTGCCTAGTCATGGTTAGTCAGTGGTTGGTTAGATATTACAATTTAGTCAATATTGACAGACATCTCTAATTATTATGTAGAATTTATAACCATACTCTTCTGCTCTGTGATTGTGTTATTATTATTTAACCGCAGATCTGACCTCTTATCGATAAAAGTGTCTCGGTCAGCATCAGTGTCTTCGTCTGAACTAAGAAATGTCCTCCAATGTTTGGAGCGTTGTCAACACCTCGTGCAGAACGCGGAGCCCTTTCTTTCTTTCATCGATTCCCCCCTGAAAGCGAGCATGTGAGGGCAGAGCACCTTTCCTCGTCTGTTCTGGTTCACTCGTTTCGCTGAGCGACTCACAGAAGCACCCTGTGCGTCCACCGACCAGACGGAGAAAAATGTCTCTTCCGCCACGTGACCAGAAAGACCGCAGCGCCGGTGCACGTGAGCAGCTGGTGACTCTGAGCACGCACAAGCAAACCAAACCTGTGACGGTGGCCTTGTTGAGGGCCGAAACACCAGCGCATTCATTTTGGCGACCTGATGCTTGTGCGTGAAAGGACTTCCTGTGTCCTGTCTGGTGTTACAGCCAGGCTTACAGCCAGCCTTACCCCCCCCCCCCCACGTTTCCTGTAAACGCTCCAGTTTCTCTTTGCTGATGAAATAGAGCGGTGACACTTGTTTGGGCTTTTTCCCCCCTAATGGAAATATATTAAAAAAGCAAAGTTGCTCAGGCCTCCCTTCCTGCTCGGAGGAAAATGTTGTTAAGTGTTTTGGTGGTGGGGCAAATGGCCACAGTCTACACTAAATGACTACATCTGGGGTAAACAGACCTGTAAACTCCCCCCACAGTGTAATTTCCCTCTGCATCATGCTGTCATCTACACTGTTGCAGAAGATTTAGAACATTCCAAAGATATTTTAAGTCTCGTTAAATAAAAAAAAAAGCATTTGCACGTCAGAGAGAAAAAGCACAAGACAGACGTTTATGCCACGTTACACTTTTCGTCTACCTTGCACTGACATTGCTGGCTGAATAATGAAACAACATTATTCTAAATGCAGTTCAGTTATTGTTGCAAGTTTGGGGGTCAAATATTTAGTTCATTTTGTTCAAGCTTCTGTAATCATTTTTCCTAAAGTCTTCTGGAGCTTGAACTGACAGTAACTGTCTATAGCAGCACAAAGGTATGCGATCGGTGCCTTTCACCTCCTGAGATCTGATAAGACACACACAGTATATGCACATATATCTACAGTTTATGCACATATATCTACAGTTTATGCACATATATTGACACTGTGTCTCCCTCGTTCCGTATTCTGCTGAAAGCTGTAAATGTGTCACCAGTGAATAAATTTGCCCACTTTGACCCCAAACCACACAAACATGACTAAAAAGGAATCACAATGAAGAAGAAGATGCAAAAAAGATTCTTTTAGCAAACCAGAGAAACCTCCAGTCAACAAAGAACTGCTGCCTTAACTGAGCTGTCACACAGAGAAGGTTAAGCAGCAGATAATGGGAGTACTGGACAGGAACATCAAACCAAACCCAACCAAATCAATCCAAATCAAACTAAATTAAACCAAACTAAACCAAACCAAACTAAAACCAACCAAACCAAACTAAACTAAACCCAAGCCAACCCAAACCAACCAAACCAAACCAATCCAAAGCAAACTAAATTAAACCAAACCAAACTAAAACCAACCAAACCAAACTAAAACCAACCAAACCAAACTAAACTAAACCCAAGCCAACCCAAACCAACCAAACCAAACCAATCCAAAGCAAACTAAACTAAACCAAACTAAACCCAAATCAAGCAAACCAATCCAAACTAAACTAAATCAATCCAAATCAAACTAAATTAAACCAAACCAAACCAAACTCAACCAAACCAAACTAAACCAAAACAAACCAATCCAAAGCAAACTTAATTAAACCAAACTTAATTAAACCAAACTAAACCAAACCAAATCAAACCAAACCCAACCCGACCAAACCAAACCAAACCTAACTAAACCAAACCAACCCAAAGCAAACTAAATTAAACCAACTCAAACTAAACCCAATCAAACTAAAGCAAATTCAAAGTAAACCAAACCAAGCTAAGCCACTGGAGTATTTGTCTATAGGTAAGAACAGAACCGATGATGATCACCACAACCAGCGATCATCAACACCATGTGGTCCCAGCTCACTTACATGCCATCCCTCTGATCCTGGATACACATCTTCGAGTGTCGTGCAAAGGATTTCTTCTTCACTGATGGAGCAGACATGTAGAAGGACATGACTGTGGCACCACAGGACAGTGAACCACCATACTTCTCAGTCTCGTGGAGCGGCGGACGCCAGGAACACAATCGCGTTAGACGAGCGCAAAGTCATTCACAGGGCTGGAATAACGGCATAAAAGTGCAGATCAGGCAGAAACAATGGAAGACAGGAAGAGATCGCGCTACTTAGGAAGTCTGTCGGTGCCCGAGCCCACACTCCGATAGTCATTTCCTCGAGGGGCCTCCTCCTCGGGCCCTGCACTCTCATTGGCTGCACAGGTGCAGCTAGTTCCTTCCTGCTTCCTGCAACAAAGAATGATGTGCTACCACACACGCACAACCTGTATATGCACACACACACACACCCACAACCTGTATATGCACACACACACACACACACATAAACCACACACGGACATGTGGCCTGAGAGAGGGACTTTCCTCTAATGACAAAAGCATGCATGTACAAACACACACACGCACACACACACACGCACACACACACACACACACACACACACACACACACACACACACACGACACCTTTTTTGGTCCTTAAGTTTGCTGTCATGCAGACTAACCAGGAATAATCACAAATCTTAACTGATGATGAAGTCAAAACCGAGTTTGAAGCATTTTGTGAACAAAAATGACAACATAACCACCAAGAGAGAGTTGCATTTTCACGTCAGCTCTTGGGTCAACCACTGAAAACTGGTTCTCCCACTACTTCAACACAACTCATCAAGGTGTTACACACCCTTTCACACCAAATACACTCAATTCTGACCCCTTCATGGACTTTGTTGATAATGCTCCAAACATCTGGAGACTCGCAGCCCATGTGTGCTCCAGCAGGGTGTCACAGCACTGGTGATTCAGCTTCTGTACTGGTTTTACTGGGAGGACGGTAGCTCTAACCTCCTGTAGCCTCCCAGTTACATCGATGCTTATTGCATCATTGTTGTAATAGTCTTCCTCAGATACATATCTATAAAACAGGTATGTAAATGAATATAGAAATGGCTGTCATGACCTATTCTAAAGTTAATTCATTGCTGCTTAGAAATATCCCAAGTTGAAAATGTCTCCTGTTAAATATGTTGATAATAGAAAGGCTTTATCTCTGTAAACCATCCTGTGAAAGACACTAAAATAAACGGCAGAAGGATGAAATGATAAATTACCCGTGTTCATGTGAGAATGTGACATTCATTCAGACAGTCAGACAGACAGTTAGTGACTAGAGAGAGAATATTTGACTTAAAAGAAACTTTAACTCAAAGTCTCAGTCATTTTTTAAATTGAAATATCATGAACTGATAAACAACTAAAAACATGATCTTTAATTCAGTCAAAAGTGTGAAACAAGCAGAAGTAGTTCAGTAAGCTATGACTGATTCAACACTGAAAAAAGGAACAAACAGGCTGGAAGTGCAGCTGAAATGATATCGCACAGCACTTCTATTACTGTACAGAAAATGACCCTCTTGCCACAGATAATCAGAGTTTGGAGAACAGTTCAATACACTCCTGTGTTCATTTCATCAGCCTGCTCTGTGTGAATATGATGAATAACGACAGACGGTGTGTTCTGTGGCTGCTTCTGCCAACAGCCTGACGCCCTTCATCATGGGTACCTGTGTCTTTTTCAAACGCTGCAGCACCGAAGCAGCAGTCACATCCACACACATCAGCACAGCGTGCTTCTGGACTGCACAGGTGAGAAACTGACCTGGGAACAGTCGTGACTGGATTTGCCGCTGTCCCCAACAAACACCAAGTGAGTACTGAGAACTCCAGCAGTAGAAGCAGCCCTGCACGCTGAGCTGAAAGGGGAAATTAAGCCTGAAGGGTAGCGCAGAGAACGCAGCAGCAGAGGAGACGTACCCATGGGGCCCGGCGTCAGGGCCCAGACCTATCTTCAGCTGGCTCCGTCCTGTAGAGATCAGCCGCGCTCACTTCCTGCCCTGGCATTTCACAGCGTGTCAGACTCTGTCATGTCACCCTCCCCTCGACTCTGGCAGAAGCTGGTAGTGAACGGGCTCAGACAGGATGGTGCACCGACCAACCAGCAGCCAGCATGAGAGCAGCAGCAGCACGGCCGCAGAGGCAGGCGTTAACCCCTGTGCTGCAGCGTTTGGGGAACAAGCTTGAGTGACTGCTATAGACGTGTGTTCTAATATGCCAGGATCTCTGACTTATCAGCAGTATTTACAGAACCAATTAAAAGAGGTCCAAAGAAGCAGCGGGTCAAACAGGACACCCTGATTCTGTGTGGACGTCTCTCAGGGGGAATGGATCACCTTTGACTTGTGTTTAACACACAGCTCTAACCTACAAAAAGTGCATGTGTTAACCAGATCATCTACCTGTTTTTTTGCTGATAAGAAAATGATGCATCACTGGCCAACAGGGCACATTTACATGCAGTCATTTCTTTAAGCTGTAATAAATTTAGATTTAAGTTTTGCACAGACTTCCTGGCTTTAACCATCCACTGATCCCACAGAAGTCTAAAATAACACACACACACACACACACACACACACACACATGCCCAAAATTCATGGAGACCGCAGGGCGGAGCAGCACACAGGGGCAGCAGCAGAACACTTTTACAATTGCTGCTGCTGATGTAGTTTTATCATTCTTTGATGATTTTTCTAAACACATTTGGGTGAAAAATAACCTCAGAGCAGATCATCTCAGTAAAACTTGTTTCTACTGTTGTCCCTACTGTGGCTGCTATGAGTCTGCTCCTCCAAATCACATTCCAGTGCAAAATTAGAGGATCTGTGTTGTTTTATTCTGCCTTCTCTTCCTCAGTGCAAGACTGTCATGGCTGTGAGGATGAGGCTTCGAGGGAACAGAAGAGCCTTTATCCAAATATCTTGACCTATTTGCAGTTGAGGTTTTTGTCTGTTCTGAACAGAATTCTTTCTGCATTCATGTGCAGAACTGTCCTGAGTTTACAGGAACAGATGAGCATGTGTAACTCTTAAAGTGGACAGTCCCTGTAATGGAACACTCCGGTCCCTTTTTTGATGCTGTGCCCGACTTCCACGCAGGCAGGCTCACAAAACCAAAACTTTGATTACTGTTGGGAGGAAAATTGTGACTTCTAGTTCACACATCTACATCTACTCATTCAGACTCAGGCTCAGCTTTCTCAGTTTTCACTGAGAGAACTTCTTCTGATAGATAGACAGTGACACGCACGAGAAGATGCAGCTTCAGGAACTATTCTTTGTGCTCGCGGATCTGAAATTTACCAACAACCCTGCTGGGACCTGGGACAGGACAAAACCCCCTCATGTCTCGAGAAGCTGATGCACAGCCTGACCTTTAGACAGGATCATGTCTACCTCACTGTGGTTTATGCAGATGCGCTTACGGGTAAACATTTCTAAAGGCTCAGTGTGGGGGTAGTCATTTTCATGTTTTCCTTTTCTTCTGCTCTACAGATGTGGAGTGCAGATGTGTGCACGAAGACATGTGGGCGGACATGTGTGAGAAATCTGCTGTAGGTGTGGGGACTGAAATGACTCTTCGGTTACGGGAGGGCAGCAAGTTGACAAGTGTGGTGTCCGTCTTCAGAATAGTTGAGCCAACTCTCGAGCGGTGTGCCAACAGGAGGGTTGGAGCTTCATCCCAGACAGATGAACAGGGTCGTGGAAATGTGTCATTTTTGCACAGAGGTGGTGTCCCACCAACACACAAGGACAACTAAGCATTCACAGAACTGCTGCTATTCTCTACTAAATGAACTGGAAAAAACAACTTTCCTGTCATATTCTTATAAAGTAATAACACTACTTATCAACAATCACATACTGTTGCACATATAATACAATCAATAGATACTATTACATATAATTGTATATATAGTTAACACTTTTACAGAAAGAATATAAGAAATCACAAAATCCTCAATGATATCAAAAGATTCGTCCATCATCCACCTGCTACCTCTTAGTCCTCCACAGAGGGTCGTGGGGGGCAGGCTGGAGCCTGTCCCAACTGACATTGGGCGAAGTCGGGGTCCACCCTGGACTGGATGCCAGTCGGTAACAGGGCACACACAGACAAACAACCACTCACCCTCAGACTCACACCTATGTACAATTTTGCATGACCAATTAACCTAATCCCCAGTTATTCATGTCTTTGGACTGTGAGAGGAAGCCGGAGTACCTGGAGAGAACCCACACAGAGAGAACATGGAGACTACACATGGAAAGGCCCAGCCTCCATCCCAACCTGGATTAGAACCAGTCAGGTTTCCTATCCATCCATCATCCATCTTCTACCTCTTAGTCCTCAACAAAGGACCACTGGGGAACTGGAACCTTTCCCAGCTGACATTGGGTGAAGGGTCCCCCCTGGACTGGTCCCAGTCAGTCACAGGGCTGACACAAAGAGACAAAGAGACAAAGAACCACTCACTGTCACACTCACACCTATGGACTCCAAATAACTCACTCTCACACTCACACCATTGTCTCCAAATAACCTATTCTCAATTAATCGTGCATGTCTTTGGACTGTAGGAGGAAGTCGGAGTACCTGGAGAGAACTCACACAGGGAGAACATGGAGACTACACACAGAAAGACCCAGCCTCCATCCCAACCTGGATTAGAACCTCACAGCACACAGTGAGGTTTTCATGATGATTCTCTAACGTTTAACAGTGTGCCGTGAAAATATAAAATCTGTCATGCCTTGAATCACATTTTAATGCCACCAACGCCTGACATTTATGAAAACCAAACTAAACAAACACTCTCACCAGACAGGATACAGAGTCCAGAAATAGCTGCTGTGTGTGTGTGTGAGTGTTGAAGGGGATATTGCCGTTATAGTGACAGTAATGAGCGGCCATCCCACGTATCACTTTGCTCCTCCCACGCTTCCACAGAGAGGAGCACAAAGAGCTATTATTACCCCTCCAACAGGAAGCACACTGAACCACAACATTGACTGTGTCGACTCTCACCCCGTCTCTCTGACTGACTCATCTCTTCCCTTCGCTTGTTTGGATGATGCTCTCAACATGCTCGAAATTTTCTGCAGACAATTATTATTATTATTACAACCAAAACAAATGTATATGGATATTTTACAGTTTAAAGATGATCTAATCAATTCATTGTTTCACAAGTGAAAAAAGGCACCAAAAACAATAACCCCAGTTTTGTCTGAATAGAGAAGAAAATCGGAGGTCTTTAAGGAGCCTGGGTTTAACTACTCTGTTTCCTCTGGTTTAATAAATAAATACAGCTGAGTCATCAGCAGGATTACTCAGTTCCTATAGTTTCTTGAAATAGAATGGGAGGTAGAGCTTTTAGCTACCAGGCTCCTCTTCTCTGGAGGCAGACTTTTAAGGTCAGGCTTAAGACTTTCCTTTTCAACAAAGTTTATAGTTAGGGCTGGACTAACCAACTTACCCATGCTGCTATAGGCCAAGGCTCCTGGGGCACAATTCACTCACAACATGTCCTCCACTGTCTCTTTTCTTTCACCATGCTTTAATCCCTAATCCCATCCATCCATTGCTTGCTTGCTTTCTTCTGCTTAGTCCCCCACAGAGGGTCGCAGGGGGACTGGAACCTATGCAAGCAGATTGGGGGAAGGCGGGTTCCACCCTGGACTAGACACCAGTCAGTCA
>CAJVRN010000235.1:775000-895000 GCA_911728415.1 Lagocephalus sceleratus | reverse complement strand
TGATAAATGTCAGGGTCTAGCGGACCTCCTTCCCGATAGGGGGTGCCTGCTGGTCTTGGGAGCAGAGGGGACTCACACACCTGCGCTACGTCAGGTAATCACCCAGCCCTTTTTAGGCCCGTCACCGACAGCGGAGCTTGTCGGATCGTTTCTCCTGTGCCCGGTAGAGACCCCGTTCCCCGGCCGCCCGTCGCCTGGTGCCTCCGACTGGCTTTCGTGAACTTCCCCCATGATTGGACAATTGCCCCGCTGGTCCGTTCTCCGGACGTTCAGACTCACGGTGACGTACCGTGTTCTGTGGATGCTCTCCTCGTGCTCGAGTTTGTGTTGGTCCGTGACCCTGTTTGTTTCCTCCGTTATCAGAGCGCTTTTTGTTCGGACTGTTTTTGCCCGTTTTCTTCCCTCCTTTGTCCGGGCGTTTTTTATTAGTTACTTTCGCCTGTTCGTTTCCCCCGTCTCTGGAGCGTTTTTTGTCAAGGACGTTAACCCTGTGTCTGCGTCTGGGTCCTCACTCAGAATCCCTAACAATAAAAAATAAAGCTCCTCGGAAATTCAGCATGAGCTTTACTCACACAAACATAATTATGATGTTATAAAACCAAATAAGCAATGATATTACGGGACATATTTAACATGATGATTATGTCATCGTGGAGTTTCCCGCCAGACGTGGCTTCACCTCTGTTATGACAGAAAAGTCCTGACCTGAACTGGGCCAGAATTATTCTCCTCTCACGGTTTTATAACCCTAAATCTGCACGACGGGCAGAAGGGTGTTTGGGGTCAGAGGTCAACCTCTTCACCTTCGTCTGACCACAGTTCTGATTCGTTATAGATGTGATTTAATGATGATTTAATGATTTCTGCTTGACATTCCTGATCAATCCTGGTCCCTCCTGACCAGAACAGAAACACCACCTCACCAAACACTCTTTAATCACCAACATGAACAAATGTGTCCCTCCTGGCTGGTTCAGGTCAGTTACCATTTTTTTTTTCCAGACCCATTTTGAGCTCCTTGGACTTTGTCCTTGTGGAGTTTGAGATTGAGCTGAACGTGTCAGGTTCTATCAAACAGGGAGCACAAGCAGCAGCTGATGAACTTAATATTTATGGTTCCAACCAATCCCTGCAAGTTAATGACGCAGATGGGATTTCACCAGAACAGTTTGTCCACAGCAGGAACCTTTGATGCCTTAAGATGCTGAAGCTTTATTCAGATTTTTCAGGCTCTTATCAACTAATTTCATATCACAGTTACAGGAATTGAACTAGAACTGCTTTTATCGTGCAAGTGAGTATAGCACACACACACACACACACACGCAGCTTTTGCTGCATTTACTGAATGAATACATGAATAAATTAATCAATAAATAAAACTGACAGTACAAAGATGCCAAAATCGCCAAAAACAATCTGTATGATTTGAAGATTTTTGCCCACATCAGGAATGCATCACACTCATATCAAACATCATGTGTATATAGATTTTTCTCCTACTTTTAAACTTTTTTTCAAATTATAGTGAACAGCACCCACATATGTTCTGATTTCTCAGTTTTTTTCTCAAAGTGTTGGCTCACAAGAGAAAAATAAGTAAATCAAGTTATTGTAGGTTAGCTCCCACCGCAGAGGGATGTTTCAGGCCACAGATCCAGAGCAGCGCCCATGGACGTTGATTCCCTCCCACAGAAAAATGCCCTCTTGGCTGCTACAGGAGGTGGGCGCACCAGGCTCCGCCCCCAGCTGGCGCTCTGTAATTACCACAGGCTGCAGTCACAATGAGCCACGCTGGCGTTTGTTCAGAACCTCCAGCAAACGCAATCGCAATTAGAGCTAAAACACACATGTGCAAACATGCAATTTCGTGTTCACACATGTAGAGGAAGGCCGTGTTAAGACAAAATATATGGTCAGTGTGGCACGTGCACACTCTCAAGAAACGGCTTCACGAAGTAAAGTCCAAATGGGTTTATGGTTTAAAGCTTAACAATTGAATTTCAGTTCTCTTGTCCCGGTTGACTGCTGGGGTAAATGAATCACACACACCAGAAATACTCTGAGCCCCCAGACTGATGCCTGGTTCCTCAAATGTACACGCTTTGTCTGATCACGATGAGGTCTGACCTCGTGGAGACACAGCAGCAGCTGCATCAGCACCATGTCGATCATCACATGATGGATAAATCATCTCTGCCACACTCGTGGACGGGTCAGGAAATAAAGTACGGATGTCAGAAACGCTGAGTCATGCGGAGATAGTCCACATTCAGGGTCAGGGTCAAAAAATGTTCACAAATAGTGAACATGATAGTTCACAAATAGTTCAATGTGGGGCAGAGTGAATTGAGGGTTTGAGTACAGAGCGTCTGAGTCCAAAAACGTTGTTGCTGAATGACCGGTAAGAAATCCGAGCAGAGCTTGGCTGAAAGGTGCTGAGTCGTCATCGAAGGCTGATTCAGAACTGTCATAGTGGTTACCCCTAGATGACAAAGCCTCCATGAGCATGTAGGAGTGTGTTTGTGTGTTTGTGTGTGTGTGCGTGTGTGTGCCTGTGCTTGAGTTGTTTGTACATTTCACTCATGCGTGGATTCTGAGAAGGTCTGAAGCTCCCAGACCATGGGGCAGTACGCAGACCAGTGTGGTGCGAAGGGTTTAGAGCAGCATCAGTCACAACTGTGGTTTTCCTCTCATTTCCCAGAACAGATGTCTCCATGGTAGCTGGGGGGGTCAGCACTGCAGGAGTTCCCCAACCAGGGTCAACCTTCATTCATCCATCTTCTCTTAATGGTAGACTGTGGACCACAGAGGGACCACAGCAAGAGAATACCCTGGAACGGGCACCATTCCGTCACAGGACCACCAACCCTCAGTCTGACTATGTCACCAGAGCGCCCGGAGAAGACCCCAGGACAATATGGAATCATATAAACTTTGGTTTTTGTTAGCAGCAGCCTTTGCCAGCCTTTCTTGGACGTGTCAGGGTGGGGTGAGATGTCACGGTCGTCACAGATACTGAAGGTGGGAAATTGTACTATAGTACATACTACCACCACATAACACAACAATAATAAGAAGACTACTAATGGATAAAACACCCTCACTAAACCACATTCAGCTGGGTGGAGGTTAGGACTGGTCATGTCAAGTCTGAGGGGGGTACAGATGGAGAACCCTCTCACCAGGGGTTTCAACCATTTCACCCTTTCACCCTCGCATAGCTCCCTCACAGCTCTGTTGGCGATGACAAACACACACAACCTTGCGTGCATCACCGCCGTCGGTGTTTTCTATTGGCGCAATCAAGTAACGTCAAGTCAAAAGATTCTGAAGGGGCAGCAGTGGTAAATGGTAACTAAAGGGTGGGGGGCATTCAATTATTCCTTTCATGAGGAACACAGATTAGGGAATCCTACACAGCCAAACAGTTGAAACTCTAAAAATGTACCAAATATTTCATGACCTCTAAACTGTCTTTTTTGTCCCTTTTGATCCAGGGGTCTGACACCCCTCCCCACCTGTTGGGTGTGCCTCTCACTGAGCGTGAGGCGGGTGCAGTCTGAGCTGCCTCAGTGGAGCCTGAGCCAGATGACACCAGAGTACCCTTAAAGAGTGAGCTGCACACGCCCGAGGGTCAGAACCTGCCAGCAGGGAGAGATGAAGCTACCACAAACACAACTATCTCATCATACATATAGATGCGACCATAAATATGAAAACAGCAATTTCAGCAAGAGATAAAAATATATTGATTCTCTCCTTTTTGGATATTTGTCCTTAAAGACAATATCAAATGGATTTTCTGCTCTGAGGCCATAAAGGTCTGGTCTGGCTGCTGAGTCCAGCCTTAATTACTTTTAAAATCCTGGTTTTTATACTTTTAACATCCTGTCAATAACTACGTTGATAAATAAGTCTCACACAGTCACCAGCAACAGTGTTTTCTTGAATTTTTTGCTGCTTCTGCTGTTTCGCTGTTTCCTGCCTTATTTTAAGCTCCTGCATAGGCATGCGAGTGTGTGGTCAGTGCAGATTGTTCGGCCGTACTCGAGCTCCACTAGATTGTAGTTCTGGATGAGCTGCCGTGATTATTGGTTCTCTTTCCCCTGTCTTTAAGTGTACTCCCAGTCTGGTTCTGTGACGTCCACCGAGCCATTAATCATATTTTATTCCTATATGAGACGGAGACTGCAGTATGGTCCGGACACGCTGTGGTTTCTGGGAGGTCAGGTGATGGGAATTATACAAGAGCCCAACGTCAACAGTAGCCACAGACTGAGGTAACAGTTCACTCAGTTTTATCTGGACAGCAGCTGAACATGAGTTAAAATGATGTACATGCCTTCCACACCCAGAAGCCTGAGCTGGATCATGGTGCCCAGCCCCTCTTTGTGACTGTGCAACAGTGCAGCTGATGGCTTTTGGAGCTCATGGAGGGATTGAGGCCTCATCCATCTTCTCCTTCTTCTGAGGAGGAGAAGGTCAGAACCCACACTGTAAAAAGTAGCATCCACTTCCAGCCAGACAAGACACACAAACACAGCCTGGAGCAGTGAGCAACAAAAGAGGACACACGTTCCTCCCCCAAACCAGGATGCCATGGTGCTGACTAGACTCATTGGAGGAACAATATATTGTATTATTGGTCATGTGTAAAGCCATAAACACACTCATCTTATCACCTATTGGAACAGTGTTATATGGGTCAAAGTATTCAAAATTCAGTCATCAAAGCAAACAGGACCAGTTTAGAACAGGGTGTGATTTAACATCCTTCTAAACTTCTATTGTCGATGAGCTAAATGGGGCAGTTCCTGATATGAGTACGCACTATGAATGATGTCTTCTCTTCAGTCCACTCTGTTGTTTGTTGCTCCTGTGTCTCTTTTCATCTGACCTCATCTTTTCTCTCTTTTCTTTGTCACTTTCCTCCTGATTGCCTTGATTTCAGTTGTGTCCATGTAATGGGCTGACTTTTTTTGGTATCTCTATTTTTATTTTATGCTTTCGTGAACTTTCCCTCATGTGTTTTCCTACTCTTTTGCCCTTGTTCCCCCACCCCCCCGTCTCTCTCTCTCTCGCTCTTTTAAATTTCCAGAGAGAAACAGTCTGGTCCAATCACAGAGTGTCACCACAACATGACCACAGCTGTCCATCTTCAGACTAAAATATCTGATGAATCAGTTCTGCAGCCGCACCCTCACTCAAATATAGGACCACCTTCACATGAAGCTATCAGCTTGGCTTTTTGTCAGTCATGATTAAAACATTTATGGCTGTGAGTGAATGTACTCCTTTTAAAATAGTCCCTCAGCTAATTGATAAGCTGAAAAGCTACAATTAAACCAAACTACATTTATTTTTTCACATGGACAACACAGTGTGTTCCTATTAAACAGCATAATGGCTGCGTTTACTGTGCTGCTTGTAAAATATTAATGGTAAGCAAAACACCACAAAACACAGACCGACGCCCAACAAGACAAACATGAAGCATAAACACACAATCACGCAGCAGCCAAATGTCATTGATGTCTTCTTGGTACTACATCCAGGCAGGGTGCCTTCTGGCACTAATATTACTTTACACAGAAGTGTCATTGTCGACACAATGACAGTTGTGTTCCGAGTTCCACCCGGCGTCCCCACAGCAGGTTTCCTGCTCATGTGGCCACTAACACGAATGGTGGCGGACAACCATTCCAAATATTTTTCCAAATGTCCCCGTCACATGTCCTTTGTGGTAACAGCGGCACAGCAGCAACCTTGGGTCCTCATAGACCCAGAGGCAGCAGGAGAGGACGGCATCTTTGTGGATAAAGCCATCCCTCATCTTGCAGGTCCTGCTCCTCATCCTCACATACCCCAGGGTTGTAGAGTAATGAGCTCTTCCTATAGCACACCGTGATGCTGCTGGATAGGATAGGCTGTACATGATGGTGGTGTTGAGCGCCCTCTAAGGCGTCCCAAACTTCTGTCTCTTCAGGAATTACAGCCATTGATGAGCCATCTGTGCACCATCCAGCTGAGATCATGTGGTGCACCCAAAAAGTTGTGTGACCACTTTTGTGTTTATTTAAATTTAACGGTTAAGAAATAAGGGAAGGGAGCAACAATGCCGCTCCTTCAGAATGACGCACATCATGTCCACAGCATTCAAAAAACTCGCATGGAGCATCAAAAAGAAGGTATACCAATTTTCACGAAGTCTACCAGCTGTCAAGAAACATTGTCCCTGACAGTAAAATGTTAGACCTTTATATTCGGTGGAGATACCAGTCAACATTCCAGGAAGTGAAAATCCAAACTGGCACAGGGTGACGTGGGAGAACAAAGGTTTATTTCAAAAAACACAAAATGCTCCTCAGAAGGAGGGAACAGGGCTCTCGGGCCAACACAAAATCACCCGTACGGGGAAAAGTCAGGGAAAAAACAAAACTATACCTCCCCGCGAACCGGGATGTCTGGGGAACGGACAAGCGGGGAAATCCAGGCAGACGGACACGGGAATCCGGACGGGAGTCCAACGGGCACAGACCAGGGAGCACAAAAGACTAACGCTGGAGACCATCAATCTACACACAACGAACCGACAGCTTCCGCTATCGGCCCCGGGCCCTATCAAGGGGAGGTAATTGCGGGGTCCAGCTCAGGTGCGCGACCGTCTGCTGGACCCATGTCAGGGTTTGGCGCCCCCTATGGGAGAGGAGGTCCACCAGACCCTAACATCACCCCCCTCCTGGCGCCCAAACAGGCTTGACGGGGCGGCCGCGGAGGAAAGCCGGAGGTCGTCTCCATCCAGGACATGGTGCTCACGACTGTTCCTTGGGACCGCATCCTCCCCCGTCCATTGGGCACTGCCATCCTCGGCTCTTCTGGTGGACGTCTTAAATCACAACCGGTGGAGGCAGGTCTGAACCCACCACCGGCTCAGACCGGGAGACGTGGAAGGCGGGGCAGGACCCCAAGGACGCCCAGGGGCCCAGCTGCACGGCCGTGGGGTTGATGCCCCCGTCTGCCTCGAGAGAGGAGAGGGTTAAATGAAGGGGAGACGCATGTACCTCCTACCAGGTTCTCTGGTCTCGGCGCAGATGCGCCCGGATCCACAGAGTTGCAGCCTCCTCCTCCTGCGGACACTGGGAGGCCAGCGGAATCCGGGGGGACTACGGACCCCGGGGGAACTATGGGCTCTGGGGAATCCGGGGCACCTACGGAATCTGGGGGAACTAGGGAATCTGGAGCCCCTACGGAACCTCAGGGGACTACGGAATCTGGGGGAACTAGGGAACCTGGAGCACCTACGGAACCTGGGGGGACTACTAAATCTAGAACACCTACGGAATCTGGGGGAAATTGCGGGACCTGGGGAGACTGGAGAGACTGGGGAGACTGGAGGTTGACAGAGGTTGACTCTATTGCTGAAGGTGTAGCAGCCTCACTGAGAATCACACTTGATTCTGTTGCCCCCCTGAAAAAGAAAACAGCAAATCAGAGGAGGTGTGCCCCCTGGTATAATTCACATATCAGGACCCTCAAGCAGAAAGTGCGAAGACTGGAAAGGAAGTGGCATTCCTGTAAAATAGACAGCTATCATGTAGCCTGGAAAGACTGTCTATTAGTTTACAAAAAGGCCCTTCGCAAGGCTAGAACAGCTTATTTTTCTTCTTTAATTGAGGAAAATAAGAGCAACCCCAGGTTCCTTTTCAGCACCGTGGCCAAATTAACTCAGAGTCATAGTGCTTTAGACCCACGTATCCCTTCCTCCCTTACTGGTGAAGACTTCATGAGGTTCTTCACTCATAAAGTTCTAGCCATTAGAGAGAAAGCTAAGCAGGCCATCCCAACATCTGGACCATCACCAGATGTGCTGACCGTGGGAACATACAGGTTCTCCAACGAGCCCTTAAACTCCTTCATCCCTATATATTTTTCTGAGGCGTCTTCGCTGATTCAGAAATCCAAGACCACCACGTGTCTTTTAGATCCCATCCCAACACACCTGTTGAAGGATGTTCTACCATTGATAGGCAGTCCTATCTTGGACCAGATCAATGGTTCCTTAGTAACAGGTTATGTACCCCGGTCCTACAAGGTGGCAGTGATTAAGCCATTGCTTAAAAAACCATCACTGGATCCTGACGTGTTAGCAAATTATAGGCCAATATCCAACCTTCCTTTTATTTCTAAAATTCTTGAGAAGGTGGTGGTGACTCAGTTACTGGAGCACCTGCAGAGGAACAGTCTGTTTGAGATGTTTCAGTCAGGCTTCAGAGCTCACCACAGCACAGAAACAGCACTTCTTAAAGTTATCAATGATCTTCTCATAGCTTCGGATCATGGACTGGTTTCTATGCTGGTTCTGCTGGACCTCAGTGCTGCTTTTGATACAGTTGATCACAGCATCCTGTTACAGAGACTGGAACACTTGGTTGGGATTAAAGGGACAGCACTAGACTGGTTTAGATCATATTTATCTGATAGATACCAGTTTGCTCATGTCCATGGTGTTCCCTCTTCATACAGTAGGGTTAGCCACGGAGTCCCTCAAGGTTCTGTACTTGGACCAATCCTCTTCACCCTGTACATGCTTCCCTTAGGAAACATTATTCGGCAGCATGGGATAAATTTTCATTGTTATGCTGATGACACTCAGCTTTATTTATCCATGAAACCAGAAGAGACAGAGAAGTTAGTGAAGCTCCAGACCTGTCTTAAGGACATAAAGTCCTGGATGTCTTCAAATTTCCTTCTCCTCAACCCAGGAAAAACTGAAGTCATGGTGTTTGGTCCTAAACCTCTCAGGGATAGGTTAGATCACATTATCACTCTAGATGGTATCTCCTTTGAAACTAGTCTGTCTGTGAGGAATCTAGGAGTAACTTTTGATCAGAACCTCTCCTTTAACTCACACATAAAATTTGTCTGTAGAAGTGCCTTTCTTCACCTAAGGAACATTAGAAAGATCAGGAAGATATTATTGCAGCATGATGCTGAAAAGTTAATTCATGCTTTTGTTACTTCCAGGCTGGACTATTGTAATTCTCTACTATTAGGGTGCCCAAACAACTCTTTAAGAAGTCTTCAGCTTATCCAGAACAGCCAGAGTTCTGACAGGTATTGACAAAAGAGATCACATAACTCCTGTACTGGCGTCTCTTCATTGGCTGCCCGTTAAATTCAGAATCATTTTTAAAACCCTCCTCTTGACCTACAAGGTCCTCAGAGGCCTAGCTCCATCCTACCTGGAGGAGCTAGTGATACCTTATCAGCCCAATAGACCGCTCTGCTCTCAGAACGCTGGTCTACTTGTGGTTCCCAGAGTCTTTGGGAGTAGACTGGGGGGCCGAGCATTTAGCTACCAGGCCCCTCTGCTATGGAACCAGCTCCCTGTCCTGGTACGGGAGGCTGACTCCATCGCTACTTTCAAGACCAGACTTAAAACCTACCTCTTTGAAAAAGCTTATTGTTATTAATTCTGTAGTTCCAGTTACTATCATAGATAGACTAATGATCACACTTAGGGGGTCGTCTAATCGTCAGGTTAAGATACTAGTTACGCTGCTATAGGCCAAGGCTGCCGGGGTCCAGAAACAGGATCACCTGACAGGCCTCTGCCACCACACTGGTGATGGTTTCCTCTCCTCTCCTTTCCTCCTCCTCATTAAGCAGACTAGTTATGCAGATTCCTGTGTAGTTTTTCTGCCCCCCCCCCCTCTATTTATTTACAGGTATCGCCGCCGTCGGAGCTGCATGACAACATCTGGCCTGCCGACCTGTTGTATATTGTATTTTTGTATCTCTGTGTATGTTTTCTGTGTTCTGTGCCTCTCCTCTCCTCTCCCTCTTCATCCTCTCCTCTCCTCTCTCTCTCTCTACCCAGCCGGCCATCAGCAGGAAGGTCCCCCTACATGAGCCTGGTCCTGCTCAAGGTTTCTTCCTGTTAAAGGGGAGTTTTTCCTTGTTACTGTTGCTTGTCTGGGGTTAGGCCCTGGGATTCTGTAAAGCGCCTTGAAACAATTTTGATTGTATAAGACGCTATAGAAATAAAGATTGATTGATTGATTGATTGATTGACCTGGGGAGACCTGACCCTGGGGAGACTGGGGAACCTGACCCTGGGGAGACTGGGGAACCTGACCCTGGGGAGACTGGACCTGGGGAGACTGAACCTGGGGAGACCGAACCTGGGGAGACCGAACCTGGGGAGACTGCTGAACCTGGCGCTGGGGAGGCTGAGGAACCTGGGGAGACTGAGGAACCTGGGGAGACCGAGGAACCCGACCCTGGGGAGACTGGAACTGGGGAGACTGGGGAACCTGACCTTGGGGAGACTGGAACTGGGGAGACTGAACCTAGGGAGACTGGGGAACCTGACCCTGGGGAGACCGAGGAACCTGGGGAGACTGAACCGACTGGGCTTCCCGGCTCCTCTTCTTGGCCCGGGGTTTGCAGCTGACGTGAATGGCTATGGGGGTCAGCTGAGCCGGGCTCGGCGACGAGTGCAGCCTCTTCCTGAAGGAGTCGATCTCCGCGTCGAGGACCAGCTTCACGTCCAGCAGGGTCTCATAGTCTGCCCGCTGGCGGAGTATCTGGCTCCTCGTGGTCGACAGCTCTTCTTCCTTCTGGTGGATGGTCTGCTGCCACACCTCTTGCTCCTGGTCCATGGTCCTCTGCAGGTCCTGGCAGTGGGCCTCCAGCACCACCTTCTCCTGCTGCAGCTGAGCCTTGAGGGCCTCTACCCGCAGCTTGACGCCCTCCACATTCTCCAGCTGATTACGGAGGTCCCCCATGGTGTCGCTGAGGTGCCTGTTCTCGGCCAGGAGCTTGCCGTATTCGGCGTCTTTGGCGATGAGGGCTGACTCCATGCTCTGCCTCCGGGCCAGGGCATTGGCCACATCACCCTCCAACCCGTGGCACCGGAGTCGGAGTCTCTCCCTCTCATCACAAAGGTTCCTGCAATCGGTCTGCAGCCGGGACTCCTCTGCTGCCAACCCCTCCAGTGACCTGCGGACATCAGCCAGTTCCTCCTCATACCTCCTCCGTAGGTCACCCAGCTACCTGGCTCTTGGACTTGTCCTTGTCCTCCAGCTGCCGCCACAGGGACAAGCACTCGCTCTCCAGCTTCAGGACCCACTGGATATAGTTGGCCAGGCGGTCGTTGAGGTGCTGGAGATCGTCCTGCTTCTGTGGTGCGTCTGTGGTGGGTGCCGGGGCAGGTTCAACCTTAATGGCTGGGCAGGCAGATGGAATAGTCGGTGTGGTTTTGAGCCCTGCTCTTGGATTGGCTGTCCGACAGGCTATACATTTTACTGCATCCGACCTATTCCTAACCAGACATATGTTACAAACCCAGCCCCACACAGGTTTGTTACCCCCGGCGACGAATCCTGTGGTTGTTGGGGAGGTTGTGCTGGGGGTTGTGCTGCCGCTGAACAGGAGTGGGAAGGGTGCCATTGGTCCAGGGCTTGGGGGTGGCCCCTCCTGCTGCGAGAGCCTGGCCATGTTCCGATGGAGCGTGGCGAGCAGTTCATCGTGCCACCTGGGGCGCGGTGTGTCTGCTGGGTCCATTTGTGGTCGGTTCGTTCTGTCTACACCCATTTTTAAGAAATGACCAGAGGAGGTCCACCAGACCCTAACACAAACCTTGCAATACAGGTCCCCTTCCTACTCAGCCAGCTTTCCCATTTCCCAGCCACTCTTGGAATGCACTGTGTTCTCTGAAATGATTAATGGGCCACAAACGTCTGCTGAGACACTTGCCATGGTTATTACCTGCTATGAAGAGCACTCAGCATGGAAGAAGAAGCTGGTTAACTTCACTCAGGTCAAAAATAAATTAAATGACAGCATCACTACAATCACAGTGGGTAGAGAGGATTGTTAGTATTCCAGGAGGAAAACCCATCACCTACCTTCACCACCTCAGACCCTGTTGTCCTCTATGAACCCTCAGAAAACACAACCTTAGAAGAGCTCAGTGTTGGGGAGGGCCTCTTTGAGATCAGTAGCAACAGGTGGCCATCTGCCCATTTACAACCAAAGCAATCGCAAAATCTTTCTGCTAAAGACAACCCAGTTGGGCTCCATCCATTATGTAGTTACCTCCATGACAATATGGACCATGTTGGGGTGGAGAGATTATTCAGTTTTAGAAGAGAACATTTCTTTTGGCCTATTTTTCAAAAGGGATATTGAGGAATTCATTACTGGGAAGTGTTGTTTCATACAGCTGAAGCCAGTCTTTCATGACAGAGTGCACCATGGGGAACCTTACACCTAGGTTGCCCCTTGAACGTCTCCATTGACTTTCTTCACCTTGAAACCAATGATGGAGCTTATGAGTATATGCTGGTGGCACTCGACAACTCACCAGGCCTGCACAGACTCACTGCACTAGAAACAAGGCAGGGAAAACTGCCACCGACAAGATTTTGAATCACTTTCTACTAAAGTTTGGATACTCAAATTGGTTGCGGCTACCAAGGAACACCTTTCATGACACAACATCCCCCTGAGCAGATAAGAAAATGAGCCAGGCACTGATGAACCTCAACCCTACAATGAGGAGTGGTCACAGGTTAATGACCCAGAAAGAGATATACAGGTGTTCACCTTGAAAGGCAACCTTGATTGAAGAGGTCTACCAGGGATAGACATAGGGGATACTCTCCCTCTGTTAGCCAATGTACCAGCCACAAAAGTTTGTTTCAAATTTTAAATTAAATCTAGCCTCAGATGTAACTTGGACAGTGAACAGAATCCTCCGTCTTCATTGCCATTGCATTTTATCTGTTCTTATCAGATCTATATTTTACTAATGTGGTACCACATCCTGGGTCTCGTAAAAGTCATCACACATGTGGACGCCTAGAGACTTGACTCTGATGACATACTGCCAGCAACCTTCAGCATGGTGTTGTTCTTGTAGGAGGTGATGCAGTAATATACCAACACAGCAGTACCCCTAGGGGGTTCTAGTGGTCACTCTTATTCTGCCAGACACTAGACTTCAGATATTGGGGCCTGCCAGTGAGTCCAAGAGCTTGGTTGATTGTATTTTTGGGGATGACTGGACTAAAGGCCAAACTGAAGTCAATAAATGGCTTCTTGAAGTATGATTCCTTATTTTTGGTGCTCCTTGCAGAAGATGCTGATGTTGTATCTTTGGTGGACCTTTTGTTGCAGTAGACGTACTGTAAGGGCTCCCGTGTTGCAGTGTGGTCTTTTGAACCAGTGAACCAGTGTCACACTCTTCATGATGACCGCAGTACTACTGCTGTAGTAATTCTGTGTGGTGGATGGATGTGAAGCATAGGCTCGCTCTCTTGCCTTGACATGTGATGTTTCGGGGCCATTCCCACTGGAGGTCCTCCTCGATCCAGGCTGGTGCGCTGGAGTGAAGTGCTGGCCCATGAGGACAACACTAATAAATATGGTCTTCTATTTGTCGTACGTCAGCAGGGCCCAACATCTTAGGAGGTCATTAGTGAAAGAAATAAAAATAAATATAAACACAGAGTTGACCAGTGAAGCCAGCAAACATGGCTGCCACAGGGGGGAGATAAATCTGATCTTATTAATGAGACAAATGTGCATATCAAACTTATGCAAAAATTACTTTCAGTGTAATTTCAAAGTGGTTGTTTTGAAAGACGTCTTTAAACCTGACTTTAGCTGCTGGATCTTTACTCTACTCATGCAAACCGACAGTGACTGTCCAAAAGACGATTTAACCATCTTGACATTAAAAATGGGTGTAGACTGAACAAACTACACAGCTGCCAACACTCAACACAGGTTCAGTGAAGCCACATAAGCTTCTTGAATATTAAGTTTTAATGTTGAAACTGAAAGGATTTCCACAGACCCTAGACACATGGTTTAAATAACCCAAATCCAGCTCCGCCTAAACTATATTCAGCATACTATGAATGACATAATAATTTGGGCTGAACCGGAGGCCAAAACAAACAGACTGACATTTGTTTTTGGAGGTCTAAGACGTCAGTGAATAACTGGAATATTGAGCCTTACACTGTAGTGTACCTCTTCATATGTCATCCTACACATACTACACATCCTACACACCTACACATGCTGCTTACAACATTGCGAGAAGAGAAATGTCTAAAGAAATTGTTTGGGACCCACCCGAATCCTTACAGGAACATAAGATCTATAACATAAGATACATCTGAAACCTGTAATTCTTCTTCTCCTCTGCTGCATCTCTCTGTGCATGAAAATTATGTATTACCTGATTTAAACATTAATTATAAACCCCAAATTTGCACCTTTGGATCGGCTCTATTTTCTTTGAATCAGGCCTCAGTAATGCTCTGGCTTCAGTTGACGACCTTCTCACCCACATGAAGAGAATGTGGTTTCTACTTTTATGTTTAAATGACTGTTATTAAAGTGCATAAAATTCAGAGCACCAGTTCACCCAAATGACTGAAAGGCTTAGGAAGAGCTGGGAAGTTTGCTCAAGGCAAAGATGCACACACACACGCACATACCCACCTACACACACACACACACACACTTACACACACACACACACACACACACTAATGCTATAGATGACCTTAATTGTGCACAGGGCAGATCTGTGACATTACTCCAGTTACCCTCCACTCAGCACTGACTCTTCAGCCACTCAGTGTGAAGGTCACCTGCTTTGGTGCACGTGAAAAGGGAACGTCTGTGCATGATCTCTGTTGTTCACTGTGTTTGTGCTGTTGATTCACATTCTCACAGGGTCACCTCTACGTGAAGGGTCCCAGCATTCATTCATCAGAACTGGACTACTACAGGATTCATAGATGAGGGCCGGAGGGAATGTCAGGGTGGATGGAACATGTCAGCCATATGTAGTGTTTAATTCTATCTAGTATTCTAGTAGTTTAGTATCAATAAGGACTAAATGAAGTGAGCGTGCTTCCATATGTGCTGGTCTGCGATGGTTCTCACGACCTCGCTTCAGTAGCTGACTACTGCCAAGGAAAGGAGCCTGTTTAATGATTGACGACCTGCTGCAGCTCCAGAGTGAATTAGAGACTCTGGTCTGGAAACCAAAGATTAATGATTAAATACTCTAGATGCAACAACAAAAGAGGCCTTCAAGTAGCAGTGGTTAAATTATTTCTTTGAGTCAGGTGGACTATTAAATCTCTGACTCCAAGTGTTTTCTTATTTTTTTAATCTTTTTTATTTTTTTGATTTTATTTTTTAAACAAATGTGTTTTATTCTTTATTAACATTATTATAATAAGTAACATTGACTTGGGGGTAAATGATTTGGGGCATAAATGTACACAAAAACTCGTGAAATTTTGAAAAAAGCTGATTTAATTTAGGTAATAAAATAATATTATTAATAATAATATGCTCTGAGGATACTGAGGTTAATTATAATTACATTTAAGAAATTATACTATCACATTTATTTAAACAAATAAAAAAATATCCTCCATAAATAGTGAAAATTGTGTCAAAGTAATTGTTTTAGTCATAAAAGAATCTAATTTTTATGCAAGTAAATATTTTCTTCTGTAAAGAAGCTTCATCAGTAAATATAATAAAGTGTGTAGACATGTAGAGGAATGGAAATGGTTGTGTTGTGAGCAGAAATGCTCCCAATCAGGATCAGCAGCAACATTCTTCCCTGTGGACAGGCAGCTTCACTGCTCCCCTTCTGGCACAACTAAAGTTTGTTCTGTTCCCAGTAAAGTTTATTTTTGGTCGTCCTCATCCACTTTTGCCTTCATTGCTGGTTGAGGTTTGTTTGTTTTGCTTTGCAGCGCTCATCCACTCATCTCCAACTAAACCCGATGCTTTTCTCATCAGACCACTTCAGCACGTCAGCGCTTGTCCTCCGGTGGCCAAAATAAATTAGAGCAGAGCACTTTTATATACCTGTTCACAACCACCACAAAGGTGCATGGATCAGGGGGACTCTTGGTGAGGACATGGTTAATGGCCACACGTGAGGCTGAACTGAGGATAAACATGTTTATCAAATCATCTGAAGGACTCCAAAGGTAGCAGTTGATGTTTTACCACACAGAAGGTCAGTTGGTCAAAGAACCAATAACTGTATTATATAAGAATAAGAAAAGGAAACAGATCTCAGGGTGCCATCAGTTAAGTTTGATCAGATTAGAACCAGTCATCTTCACTTTGTGTCCCTTGATGCTTTCATGTCAACTCACATGCTGAGAGACCCCAGCAGTTGAGCAACCGAGAGTCCTGCAGTCTCCTTTGGAAAAAAAAACATGACATGTTCTAAGAATCTAATTTGTTTGTGTGTTTGTGCACGTGTACTGAACGGACACCTACACCCGGTAGCATTCCATGGAAACCTACAGCTGTTTCCAGGAAGTCAGACTCTAAACACACTGGATACAGGAAGTCAGTGGCTGCCCAGTCATACTGGAAAATGACTGACTGTGTGTGTGTGTGTGTGTGTGTGTGTGTGTGTGTGTATCACAGACTGCAAAAAAGTTCACAGCAGTAACTGTTTGAGTGTTAAAATATCTGCAGTTGTTTTGACCTCAGTCTGCTCTACCTGTTGCTTCTCTTGTCTACATTTGCTCTTCAAGTTCAACAAAGCAGCTTCCACACAGACGTTTTCAGTTAATTGGTTGGTTTATTTCGGGTCCTCTGAGGGCTGGTTCTGATTAGGTGTTGTGTTTATTTTCCCTGTTTCCCTGTTCCACTTGGTTCTTATGTTTTATGCTGGTGGATTTGTGTGTTTCACAGTGTTTAATTTCCTGCCCCAACAGCCACAAAGTCTCCAGACAATGTTGATAGAAGATGCAGAAATGTGCCAGAAGTGACCCAGACTGAGGAGGGTTGCACCACCACATCACTCCATTCAGTAAACACCACCTCACTGGTTTATATCTGACCGAGAAAAGAACCTTTTGATTGTGTAAGATGTTTCCTATTTTATTACTTATCAGATCTTCTCTCTAGAGTGCAGCATAGGTCTTTGCAGGCTTCAATAATCCAGAACCTTTGAACCTTAAACATTCTATTTTTAACATTAAAATGTTAAAGATAAAGTGACTACATGATGATACTTTGAATATTATTCATGAATACATTTCTCTGTGAGCTGCTTAAAAAAAAATATCAGCCTGCATAAATTAGTAAATTGTTATTTATGAAAGGGTCTCCATAAATAATTTTATTTAATATAATAATAGTTTAATAAGGTTGATAATGTTTCTGAACTACCTTTCCCAAGACATAGAAAAAACTGCAGCAAAGCTGTGACTTCCTGGTTCCTGTCTTAATTTGACCAGTACAATGAACCAGAACAAATATTAATCAACATTATTATTATTTTATTTTAGCACATCCTCTGCTTTTGTGAGCCTGTATGCTCATGCTTCAACAACAAGATCCTGAAACAACAAAATATTATTAGAAAAAGAGTGTGAATTGGTGGTAAAACTAAAAATCTGTGGGATTAAAAAGTCAAATGAGTCCATAAATACTAATTAATGGGATTGATTTAAAAACATCTAAAATAACCAAAATGGTTAAAAGGTGTTTAAAGTGATAAAAGTTATTTTATCTAGTATATTTTGTTGTTTGTTGATTTATTTAAAATAAAGATTGATTATTTGAGTCTTCCTCAAAAGTCTTTCCCACACACTGAAGGTGTAACAGAGTTCATCTGCATTAATATGTGAATATTTAGATCATTTGGTTGGATTGGTTCTCTGACACCACGGCAGATGGTTGGATAGTTCACACACACACACACACACACACACACACACACACACACACACACACACACACACACACACACACACACACACACACAGTGCTGAGAAGCAATGAGGAGCTGCTGAGGAGCGTTGGGTCATGTGGAGCTCTAACGGTTAAATCAACCAGACAGTCTGGGAAAGTCCTCTCTCAGTAACATCCTGCTGACAGTAGTGTGTTCCATGTCTGTCAGCCAGGATTTTACCACATTTGCAGTCTAGAATGTGTGTATGTGTGTGTGTGTGTGTGTGTGTGTGTGTTGTGTACTGTATAAACACAATTCATGGTGTCTGTAAAAACCACATCGAAACTCTTTTATGATGACGCCCCTGATGGATCACTTTTGATCAGCCTCTAACAAGTGGATACAAGACAGCTCCAGTGTGTGTGTGTGTGTGTGTGTGTGTGTGTGTGTGTGTGTGTGTGTGTGTGTGTGTGTGTGTGTGCGTGTGTGTGTGTGCGCACCTTCTCCTTTTTCAAAGGTGTCATCTTAACACTAAAGTTTCACCCATCTCCACTATACCTAAACCACACAGGGAAACAAGCTGTCTGTCTGATTTTTTTTGAGTGTTTGTTTCCAAGAATATCTGGTTTGTAATCAGAAACTCCCTAATGGGGCTATGATGGACTCAAACTAAAGCCTTTTCTCTTTCCTCAGGTGTCTTCATCTATAAGTGCCGTTGTTGGGTCAGAAAGTGTGTTTTTCTGGAGTTAGCAAGTAACGTGAAACAGAGAATGTTTAAACAATGAGATTCCAGACGGTAAAGTTCTCTGGGTTCATTGTCGGACTTTCTGAAGTATTCATGCGTTTCTGTCACACTGTCATTTGAGTGAGACTAATTGTACGTTTGAGGCCCACAAGCTCATCAAGCTGTCAGAGTTCAACATGTCTGAGCAGTCAGAGCATCGGCGGCGTTACTTCAGTCACTGATACGCAACATTTAAGAAGAGGTTTTACCCAGTTAAAGCCCGTCCTTCTCTGTGGTGTTCAGTTGTTCTGGTCAGCTGGACTCTTTCTGTTCCAATTTTAACAATAATAGTGTGAGTTAGTGTCAGAAATGTTAGATAATTTCAGATGGGAGAGGACACAGATATATGAACCAATCAAAATGTGCACACAACAGTTATGTGCATCTGCATCCAGCAGGTGAGAGTGTGTGTGTGCATGAAAATGTATAAGATAATGTATAGGACCAGTTCACCACTAAAGCTTGTTATTTTAAGTGTCTCCACTTTGAGGTGTCGCTGCAGGGATCATCACTGAGCTTGGCACATGTCTGGATGTGCGTCTCATCTGTTCGTCTGGTTGCACATCGTAAATCATTGAACAAGCGCATGTGTGCGTACGGTGATTTTGCACCGACACACAACTGAGTCATGAGTCAGACATCCACAGACAGCCTCAGGCGTAACCAATCAATCAATGTCTCAATGATGCTTTTAAAACATGTGAATGTGGAGAATGTCACAATAAAAGCACATCTGAAACTTTTTGTTAAATTAACTACAAAAATAAAACAAACCCTTACATTCTAAATATATAATTATATACTTAATAAATAAATGAAAGCACTCTGGTTTGTTAAGTTTATCTTCTTTACATTAACACCACAAGCTTTTATATCAACTTTTGTAAATTAAATTCAACTTCTGCATGTAAAAGAACCATCGTTGGAGTTAAGTGCAGTTAATGGCTTTATTATACTCCTTTATTTATTATATTATTTTTAATACCTAGTATCATGGCCTTTCGATTATGAGCTTAGATGGATCATTCGGTTTGTCATCTTGTTTTTGAGATGCACTGTGGCTCTGTTGTGACTAAAAGCACGTTACATCAGATGTGTAGACACATCTGGAAATGATCCAACTGTAAACTGTCCTTGTTTTGGAGGGAGATGGTGGAGAAGAAGACCTGCTGGTAGCTGGGTGGGAATTCAAGAAGGGCTACTGTATATATAATATAATAATATAACTTAATATAATAATAATAATAATAATAATAATAATAATAATAATAATAATAATAATAAAAATAATAATAATAATAATAATAAGAAGAATCAAACCGTGTACGTTGACCTGATCACAGGTATCATAACAGCATCCATCGTGCTCAGGTGAACACTCAGAAAAAAATGAGTTTCCTCCTTGTTACGACAAAAGACAGACAAAAACGTCACACTTTAAGACGGATCAGTCGGCTTTTGCAGACACATTCTCAATTATCCCGAGAGACCTTGGTCAGATGACTTGAATCACGGCCGTCCCACCCGCCGCCGCGTTCCGTTTCTTTCCTGGAACTTGTCACTGTGTGTTCTTAAATTAACTCAGCAGCCAGAGTGTGTGTGTCTGTGTGCGTCTCTATCTGTGTGTGTGTGTGTTTGATTTTGAGGCAAAAAATACATTCACATGCATCAGTCTAGCCTGGAGATCTGTGTGTGTGTGTGTGTGTGTGTGTGTGTGTGTGTGTGTGTGTGTGTGTGTGTGTGACTGTGCAGTTGCCCCCACCCCAGTACACTAGCGACCACAGGAAGAGTGGGAGAGAGGAGAGTGGGACCACAGTAGCGGTTAACCACATGACATCACAGGCTCCCTGCTGATTGGCTGCTGCTGCGGATCTGGAGGCTTCATAAGCCAACCAGAGCCGCCCGCTCAAGCATCAGCATCATCGTTATCACCGAGCGGAGTGGAGCAGCAGCATCCAGGAGAACCGAGGAGTTAAAAATTGAGGAGAGTGACTTTGTGCAGACCTGCTGCTGAACTGCTGGAGCTGAAGATCAAGGTCAGAGAAGCAGAAGCATCAGGCAGACATGCTGCTTGAGCTGGGGGGGCTGCTGCTGCTGCATGGCTTTATCGCTTTAAATGCTTTAAGAAATTACATCCAGCTCAAAAGTACGTGGAAACTTCTCTCAGCCTCCTTTTTCACATCTGGAACTGGGAGATTTGTTTTCAGTTTTTAATTTTAGAGCTTTGACAGTTTGCAGTGGCGGTTTTCCTGAAAGGTCAGAGGAGAAAAGGCTCGTAAAGCCTCGTCAGGTGGACTTCATCACACCGCCATGCTGCTGTCAGAGAGGGTCAAGCTCTGAAGGTGGAAATGCTCCAAGAGCAGCAGGTTGAGGCGAGGTCTGTCTGTTGTCACCTGATGTGTGGACAGAAGTGAAGGGCAAACATCTTGACAGCATCATCCGGTTCAGAACCGTTTCCGCTTGCTTACCAGTTTCGTTTTGCTTCATTTTCATATTGAATCTTTGTTGAATTCAAACTGCCTCCAAACCCACATGACAGCCCGAAGGTCCACCAAAGAACCTCAATCCCAACTTTAATGGAGTTAATTATGAGTTCTGTTTAAAGGTTTTAAGGGGGTGGAACGCTGCCTGTGATTGGCTGATTGGTGTCAGAGTCTCTCACACACCCACACACACCCACACACATAAACACATACACACACACACACACACACACAGACACACACACACACACACACACAATCAAAATAATGCATATCCAACTGGTCCAGATCCATTTCAGTTGGTAGATTTTTTTTTTGTTGTTGTTACTCATTACCAGGAAACCAAAGGCAGGAAAATGAGACGTGATTTGAGAAAACAGCATTGGCAGATGCAACAGATTCCTCACAAAGTTATTTCCTGTCAGACTTTTGGGCTTCAGACTGCTGCTCCATAGTTTTGGGGGTTTGCATCTTGGAATCCATGAAAACAGTCCTCATATAGACCAATGTACTGAAATAAGAATAAACATTTTCACAGGTGACAGGTTTCAGCCGTGCTGTGGTTTTCCAGTAATGACCTGCTGAAATACACAGTATAAGAACAGTCCATCATTAAAGAGAGGAGCAGACTCGCAGACGAGTCCTCCCACCGACAGAAAAGAAAAAGAGAATATTCCAGGATGAGGTAAAAACACAGTCAAAGTTTCAAGCCTGATAAACACCAGCGTAAAATTACCATGTGATCCTCATTTACTGCTGGGCTCTCGAATTGGGCTATGTGTATTCTGTTCTAATTACGATTTAACCTTCTTCACGTTATTAATCCGAGAGCAAAGTCATCGCTGGTATGACTACAGGTCACCACTAGGGGCGATGGAGGCGCCAGTCTTTTTCTGACTATGGAATTTAAATCATCAGCAAGAAAATAAATGGAGCCTTAAATAAAAGCTGAACCAGGACTGACCCAAAATAGTAAAGAAACCACAGAACTGTGAGATTTTCTCACATTCTGATAATAGCACACAGTCCTGGAAGAGAGCCTCTCGTTTATGTCTGTAATTAAGGTCTGAATGACTTCCTGTGACATACCGTAGTCTCCGAACGCACCGCAGGCCTGTGATCAAGGAGCCTCCATTTTTAGGAGGGAATCTGAGTGTTACAGAGAAGTATGAACTTTGTTTGCCTGGTGTTTTTTGCATACAGACACCCCGCTGGGACAATGAGAGTGGCCCTCGTGTTCGTTCTGCTCTTCACCACCGTCCTCTGTCGGCCGGTCAGTCCTTCTCATCTGTCGTTCATTTCCCTCTCGTTTATTTTCATGGACTTATGGAGGGCTAGTTACCTTTATGAATCAAATGTGTTGAACTCTTCTGCCTTTTAGGCAAGAAAAACATCAGACAGTTCTGAGAGCTCCGAAGAAGTGGTGAGTACCTGAGAGAGAGACAGAGAGAGAGAGAGAGAGACATAGAGAGACAGCGAGAGATATATATAGAGAGAGAGACATAGAGAGAGAAAGAGAGAGAGAGAGGAGGAGAGAGACATAGACAGAGAGAGATATTCATGTTACTGACCTTGTCCACAGAAGAGGCGTCCTGCAGTTTCACGTGTCGCACCTCCGCAGGTAAAACATTTGTTTTTCCTTTTTATTAACTTTTCTGGGTTTTCATTTACTGCTTAAAATCGATTATTGGACTGCAACAATAAGATATTCAATTGGACTGAGGGGGCTTTAGGAGTTTTAAGTGTGTTTTTAACTGCAGAGGGTTCGAGTGACTAACGGGTTATTTTGATGCCTCAGAATGTGGCGGCTGCAGCGCCCTCAGACGAGAGCTCAGAGATGTCAGAGGAAGACGAGGTGAGGGACTCTCCCATGTCCACAGTGTCCCGCAGATCTGCCCTCTTTGTGACATTTCCTGGTTTTCACAGCAGGTGGCAGCCCAAGATACCGAGGAGGTAAAACCCGACGCGTCCTCCTCCTCCGACGCGGCATCTGTCGACAGCAACGGCAGCGACGACGACGTGAGCGAAATCGCAGGAATGCCGCCACTGTTGGGATTTGCTGCCTCACTTACACCCCGTGTCACCAGGACTCCGAGGAGGACGATGATGACTCGGACAGCTCAGATGGGAGCGATGCCACCAGCCCGGCTCCCACCACAGCGGGCCCTGAAGGCCCCACAGAGGAACCCGTGGCTGAAACCACCCTGGAGCCCATCCTGCCAACCATAGTCACTGACAACGGGCGTGGGGACAGCATGGGGGCGTACCCCGATGACTACAAGTCCATCATCTACATAGAGGATAAATCCTACCACAACATTCCGGGCCCGTACAAGTCCTACGAGTATGTAGACGCAGGAAAGAAGACGGGCTACGACACGCACTATGGTAACGAGGTGGAGAAGTCAATGCAGGTGTACAAGGTTCAGGTGGGTATCAGGGACACACCTCAGCTCCTCTTCCACTTCAGCTTTAAATCCATCCATGAGTCAACGTGACCGTTTCCTCTGACGCTCCCAGTCTCACCAGGTCGCCTCTGATCTCCTGGAGGAGGACACCAGCACCCCCGAGATGGACAACCAGGGCATGGACATCTCCTCCAGCACCCCTCAAGACCAGGGCCCCCTGCCCGAGGAGGCCGAGAGTGCCAGCACCAGTGAAAGCGGGAGCTCCAGCAACCCCGACGAAGAGGAGGAGGAGGAGGAGAGCACCAGCTCCGCCAGCACCAGCAGCAGCCAGAATTCCGAGCCCGAGAAGAGCAGCGAGGAGTCCACGGCTGACAGCGACTCAGATGAGAGCTCTCAGAGCGATTCGGACGAGGACGGGGCTGGACTGGACAAGACCACGGACATCCCAGCAGTTGTCACTGCTAAATAAACCCTGAATGCATCATTTCCCCCTCGGGGTCAATCAGGGACAGCCAGTTATCATCAGAGGATGCACAGATATATGTTACTGTATCTAAGTCAAACATCATTAACATTCAGTTATATATGTATCCCCACTGTTGGGTTAACCCATAAAGCCACTGTTAACTCTATAAGATATTAACTCTACTGACCCCTGCACCAGGAGGTCGGTGCCCCAAAGACAGATGTTGAGTCCTTCTTTGACTCCAGACATCTACACTAACTCACCACTGATCACATTTAAACCAAACTCAACTTCATCATCATACCAAGCATCAGGCATGCATCTTTTTAAACACCAGAGGGCTCTATATGTCTTATGTGGATTCGTTTTGTCACTCCCAACCATCAGAATCTCATTGTTACACACACAGGGAGAGGAAGGGGGCTTGTGTTTCATTGTGTGTGTGTGTGTGTGTGTGTGTGTGTGTGTGTGTGTGTGTGTGTGTGTGTGTGTGTGTGTGGTTTGTGGGCTATAAAATCAAATTAACCTCTGGTTACAAAATCATCCCAGGATCACATTTCCTCATCATTGATCAGCATTAACTAAAGCAAATTTGTCCTGCCGGTGAAGAAAGCTGCGACTCCTGTTGGGCATAGCTCCCCCCTCCAAAGGGACATCAACAGTGGCCCTGGAGGCAGCAGGTCTCAGGAGAGGGTTCCTATAACCTTTACAGAATGGTGTCTACCAAAGTCACTGTGATGCGGACCCCTGTGATCAACTGTATTAAACATACATGTATTTATTTTTTTATTGTATGTTGTATTTATTCTTGTACTTCTATCTTTGTGAGGACTTTCATAGACATAATGTATTACCCAAACCCTCACCCTAAAACTAACCATCGCTTTCTGCCACTTGTTCCAGTCTCATGCTGGCTGGTGATGCTCAGGGGGGAAACCCCACCACACTTAGGTGAAGGCGGGTCCACCCTGAACTGGACGCCAGTCAATGGCAGGGCTGAAACATGTAGATAAATAATCAATCACTCTCACACCTATGGACAATTTAGAGTTTTCTATTGACCTAATCCCCAGTTGTTCATGTCTTTGGACTATGGGAGGAAGCCGGAGTACCTGGAGAGAACCCACACAGGGAGAGCATGGAGACTACACACAGAAAGTCCCCAGCCTCCATCCCAACTGGGATTCAAACCCGGTGCCTTCTTGCTGTGAGGTGACTGTTACGACCGGCTCTAGATGTAACAAGGAGAGGTCGTAAACATAAACGGACAAGGAAAACCCTCGGGAGATCAGACAGGGTAAAAGTAAGAAAAATAGACTTTATTGTCGTCAACCCAAAACGAGGTACAATAATAACTGAAAGCGAGCAACCCAGTGCTGAAAAAGGGAACAAAAAACACGAGGTAAAACGATAACAGAAGGCGAGCAACACAGTGCTGTTAAGGGAACACAAAACGAGTGGTGAAACGATAACAAAAAGCGAGCAACCCAGTGCTGTTAAATGCGAAGAAAACGATAACGAAAAGAGACTCTCCAAAACGAGGGGAGAGCTATCCATGAAAGAAAAGCAAGATGCAAAGACCGCAATGAAAACGAGCATCCGAAATAACTAACGCACGAGACTATCTCTAAATTGAACTGGGGCACCGAATCGAGGCGTACTGGTCCGAAGCTCAGTCGCCCCGAACGCTGGTAACATCACGGCCTAAATACCGGCTGCCCCGGAATTGTCAGCTCCTGATTGGCAGGCTAGGAGGTGGGGTCCAAGCGAGACGAGGCAGAGTCCACCAATCAGGAGAGCCAGCGGAGCAGCCACACCTGCAGTTCCCTGCACATCCAGGCGAAGTGGCCCGGAGGCCGTAACATGACAGTGCTAACCACCACACCACCGCCCCCTAAAACTAATCATCCTACCTAAAGCCTTAACCTGTCCTAACCCGGTTCTAACCTCAACCTTAAACCAGGTCTGGACCCTCAAAGGGTCCTTTGAAGTTGTGAGGACCAGACATAATGTGATAGTAGAATGATAGCAGAACGAGTAGTTGGTAACCAGTATGTAGCAAGTACAAGAAAACACACACGCGTACACACACACGATGTAGTACACACGTCAGGCCAGTAGATGATGACAATGAGCCAGCCATGTGTACACGTAGGTGTGTTTCTGTCCTCTGAGCTTTAAGAAAGTACGAGATTACAACATTATCAGAACAGTGTTGTAATGGTAAATGGTTTACAATGGACTCAGTTTTGCTTTTGAGAGCAGCATCAGAGTACAAAACAAAAAAAAACACGGAGAACTCCTGTCATGAAGAAGGCAGGATGTTGAGCAGATGCAGGAGGAGGGAGATGAACCAGGTTGGAAAAAAGTAGATGCAGAGATGAGGAAATGAATGCAACCTGTAACCTGTAGATCGACATCCCCCGAGATATTCACAGCAAGAAAGAAGTCATGAAAGCATCCTAAACCAGTAAAATGCTTAGAAATGAACAGGCTTATTTATTCCCAGGTGGATACATTGAAAAGCCAATTAATTCCCCCAACAAAATAAACAAGTTATTGTTAAAAGATTGACTTTTGGTCCAGGAGGTTGTGATTGCAGACATGCTGAACATTTTTCGTTTTTTGTTCAACAAACAAGTGACAACTTTCCTCATTAAAAAAGTTGAATTCTACACCTACTTGGACAACTACTTAAATGTTGAATAAAAAACATTGTCCAAGGACTGGAGATATTTGGAGGAGGCGCTCAAATCAAAGTCAAGAAGGGGCAAGAAGATCACTGTCACTAAATCCTTTCTGATCCTGAGAAAGAAGCAATGTCTGTTTCTGAAAGAGAAACCGAGCTTCACCCAAAGTTTAGTCACTGAGCTTTTTATATGGGCTTTATATGAAAGCTCCTGATCCAAGATGAAACACAGGTATTTGTAATCTAAAACCCGTTCATTCGGTTTTCCTTTGGATGCTGTCATGTTTTAGAACAGCCTGTTCAGAACTCATTCTTATAATAAGGGATACAACAACTTAAGAGTTTCATTCAAAGTTAAAGCTTTATTTCAATAAATATCAAATAGAATATTCAACAATATTCAGGCATGAATGGGTGTAGTGAATGTCTCAGTAATCAGTATACTTGAACCCAAAGTGCTAGTGAGGAGAATGAGTGTAAGCATCGTGTCTGCAAACAAGAGAGCCCAACCGAGGAAGAGAGAGAGAAAAACCTTTCAGCAAGTCCACCCCCAGTGCAGGTGAAACCTATAGAGGCCTCAAGGAAACAGGTCCCTGCCCTGCCCCTGCACTGACATGCTGAACCTACAGGGTCACTGATGGACAGGTGGGCTTGTATGAGAACACCTTTGTATGAGAGTAAACCATGACTGTGGGTTTATCTGTGGTTAAAAGTAAAATCCTGAATGAGTGTGTTGAGCTTTGCAGCGATTTTTGCGCTGAGTTCGGAGAAGGAAATTGACGGATGAAAAATAGTCCTTGAGCTCAATGAACGAAGTTTTTATTCTTTCACACTAACACGCCATGCGAGTAAAACGAACCAACATCTCTCTACTGACCACTACCGACGGAACTTGGTAATGCGTAAAAAAAAAAATGTGCGTACATACATTATCATAATACGCAACAGTGACCTGCCGAGGTGAAAAGAATGTACTACACCATCTTATACAATAAACTGAGTACATCATATTAAGATTCATCTTTTAACAGAGTGAAGTTGAACAGCAATAAATAATGATGTCATCTGCATAAAAATGAACCCGTGGCACACCTCTGTTAATGTCTAGAATTGAAGAGGTAGTTCCAACCACCAGAACAACATTGTGTTGGCAAACCAGGCAGCTGTAAGTTTAGAATTTACTGTTTTTTCAAGCCAGATTTAAATGGAGATAAAATTCTTACTTCTTTTTGAGCCTGGCTTCCAGTTTAAAACATTTCATTGCTAATGAGATTTAATAAAAGAAAGAAACATAAAAAAGAGAGACTCAGCAATAAAATCAGCAGCCAGCTTTAAGAAAATGTTGTTTTCTCAGGCTTGCTGCTTCCCTTGTGTCCAGCCTCTTCAGCCATCGTTTACCTCAGAGACGTAAACTCAAAGTGACAAATTAGGGGACCACTCCATCCCTGTGGCATCAAGGCTGCCTATACTGGCCAGAGCAAACAAGGATCCAACTGCAATAAATGACCATTAAAGTGGTTTAGTGCAGCTGTGCTGTAATAAGTGGACCAGATTGAGTAACTAAGGAAGTCTAAAAACACCTTAGTGACAGGGGAAGGCCTGGATCCTGTCTGAATGTTGGATGATTTGTCTTGGTGATTTTTTAACGGTCTATTCTGAAAGGGCTGCAGCCTCCCAACCGTTTGCTGCTAATATGCATGCACGCAGGTTCGGTGAAGGGTGTGCTCTGCATTTTAATCCCAGTGGGTGACATCTGCAGAGTCCTCGCACACATAATCAGAGAACAACAGACAAGACTGACTGTGTGTTCTCCAAGAATCTTTTGCCATTGCGCTTTGCACTCATGACCAGTTTGACTGTGAATGATACAGATGTTTACATGTCAATTTAGGCTATTTTTAATAAACCTTGTCAAGTATAATGAACAGAATTAACAGTGTACTTCATGAAGACCTGAAACAGTTATCTGGAAATGACTTAGAGTTGATGTATTAACTCATTAAAACTCTAATATAAACATATAAACATGTAATGTTAATGAAGCAATGACTTTGTGCATCTTTCAAGGCCCTTCTTCCTCCTCAGTTTCTTCATCATGAGACCTGTCTCTTGAAGATGGCTGGAACTGGGCTGAGCTGATCTGAGGACCATCATCATCACCATCAGGCACCATCTGAGCAGAAGACTTGACCTCATGCCTTTGCTCCTCAACATCTCACTTGATCTGTTTCGGAGCATTAGGATATATTTCAACATTATCTTCATGTTTTGTTTTAATCTTTGTTGTTTCAATTCGACCTCCGTGGTGGGACGCTGGGGATGGGGGTTTATCTTCACAGTTTTCTGGTAGTTTTGATCTCATCAGAGATCAGAGCACTGCAACAGAACAAAGTATTATTATACTCCATGTCTGAGGTCAATCTTTCTGCCAGATACAGATGAAGAACATCAGCCAACAGTGATTATTAATCACTGTTGGCTGACGCAGCTGAGCTGGTCACAAATCTGTGCTTCAGTATTTTCTCTGGTTTGATGCATTTTGCGGGATCAAGAGGAACCAATTTCTCCAATGAGCCCATAAAAAGGAATACAGGTAAGTTGAATATTTATTCATCTTTTACAGGGAAGATAACAAAAGAGTTTAATGACAACAAGAAGTAGAGATTCATGTCTCGTACAGGTTTTGTTTATGCTTTATTTAAAAGTACAATTTTCAGGAATGAAGGAAAATAAACGGTCAGATCTCTTATGAACAAGCAGTGTATAATAATGGCTGCAACATTTAAATTCTATAAGGAAAATGTTATATAAAGACACACTCATACCTTGTGTCATAAACATTAAGCATAGTCATGTTTACCAAATCAACAATATATGCCGTTGATTAGTAGGTCTGTTAATATCTGTTACGTGATTAAGAATGTCTGCTATGATGTCTCACCATCTCCTGTTCCTGTCATGATAAACATGTTTAATTCATCCAACTTGGTTTGCAACAGTTCATCCATCAGGTCAACAGATCTGAGCTCTTATTAAATTAAATACAGGACAACCTGCTACACTGCGATTGCTACACTTGATTTTCACATTTTGTTACAGCTGTTGGGTTATTGTGCCCAGGCCCCAATCAATAAATCACTTGATTTTATAAACAACTTGATTTTATTTATGTAGGACTTTACCTGCAGGATTGTAACACAAAGTCCTGTACAGGTTGAAGGTTAAGAGAGCTGCCAGCAAGAGCCCCATGGGGTTCTGCCACAGGGCCCATTAGTCCAGTTATAATAAAATAAAGTAGATGAATTGATACATTTAAAAAGGCACAACATAATATTATCATCACCCTAAAGGCACTTAAAACAGCCTAAAGCCATAAGAGCTAAAAGTAGTTAAAGGGATAAGCAGGATGAGGAGATAGACTAAAAGCCCAGTGAGATGGTGAGTCTTGATCCTGGCTGTCTCTGTGGCCCCGAGGCTCTCCAGCAGGCCCTTCCACAGATGTACACCACAGAAGGAGGCCTCACCATGGCTCTGTGAAGAGCCAGCCCTGGAGGACCTCCCCAAGGGTTGGTAGTGTAGAAAAAAGGTAAGAAGGTACAAGACTGTAAGACACATAAAAAAAACTTCAAATCCAGCCTGAAACACACAGGGAGCCAATGCAGTGATTTTAAAACTGGTATGAAGTGCTCCTTCTCCCTGGACCTCACTTGAAATGACAAAATTAACATTTAACGACTCCTTTAAATGTTGTTTTAAATAATTGAGGAGGCTGTTCACACCAAATCAATGTCATTGAAGTTTATAGCCATTTTTGATCACTTAAAGCATTTCAGATGCATGTAGACTGAATGGACCCATTAAAACAAGTCAAAGTCAACAAAGTCAAGTCAAAACTGACTTTTGAAACAATACCTGAGTGACCCCACCAATGGACTCAAATCAGGCTGTTTTGTAAATGTACAAGAGTAATGCTTTAAATTTGACGTAGTAGGTGGGGCATATATTCTCTTACATATTTTACAACTCAAGTGTATCATTACATCCTAGAAACCTCGTGGAACCAGTAATTCTAGAATCACATGTTCGTTTTAGTCCCTTCTCTATTTTCTTTTACTTTGCTCCAGATGTTGGTAGCTGTTTTCATCAAGTCACAAAGACCCAAGTGAAGTCCAGCACTGACGCTGTGTGACGGCTTTATGCCAAAGCTGCTAAATATAGTGGAGGTTGTGTTTGAAGAACCTGAGCTACTATCACCACTCGCTGGTCCCGGGTGGGAACAGCCACTGTAAATTTACTGAACACGTCAGTCATGACTAGGACATTCTCAAAGCCATTACGAGAAGGTTCAAGCAACGTGAAATCTACTGCCAAAATCTCGTTTGGCCGGGATGCGAGCAGGTGGCCCATATAACTCTGACTAACCTGTCCCGAGCCCTTTGCCACTTGGCAGCGTTCGCACTGCTGCACCCACTTCTTAATGTCTGATGACATTCCTGGCCAGTAGCAGCATTGCCGAACCAGCTCGGTGGTCCTTTCCGTGCCTTGGTGTCCATGCTCCTGGTGGAGCTGATGGAGTTGTTCTTCCCCACCAGAGCGGAACACCTGTTGGAAAAGTACTCCGTTTCTTTCGACCAGGCGATCCCACTGGCGCAACAGTGCAACTGCAGGCTGCGAGAGCTGCCTCCTCTCGGCAGGAGTAGGGAGTGACCCCCGTCGCCAAAACACCAACACCTCCTTTAACAAAGGGTCCTCTTCCTGCAGGTGGAGAGTGAGATGGTAGGATAGAGATCAAGGACCGCAAGGCACCAACCGTAGGATCAGGCTGGATGTTTGGCTGAAGGCTACTTGGGACAGGAGTGCCCGGCAACGATGGAATGACACAATCCGGGGCTGATGTATACTGCCGCGACAGTGCATCTGCGTTCCGGTTGTTGCGCCCAGACCGGTACTTTATCTCCAGATCAAAAGCAGCAAGCTCGGCAGCCCACCTATGCTCAACTACCCCCAGCTTGGCAGACTGAAGGTGGCTGAAGGGGTTGTTATCTGTGTACACGAGGCACTTGTGCCCCAACAGATATTCCCTAAACTTTTCCGTCACGGCCCACTTGAGCGCAAGGAATTTTAGCTTCATGGAGCTATAGTTGGACATGTTGTGCTCAGTGGGCCGGAGGCCCCTACTCGCATGAGCCACCGGTCTCACGCAGCCATCCGTCTCCTGAGAGAGCACTGCACCAAGTCCACTATAACTAACGTCAGTTTCGAGAATGAAGGGACGCGAAAAGTCTACATAAGCCAATACTGGGGTGGACACAAACATTGACTTTAGAGCATTGAAGCTCTCTTCGCACTCCTACCCACTGGCAAGGTCAAGAGTCGAAAACCAGCGGGCCCCCAATAAAGCATCCAAGCTCTCCTTGATACGAGGCAGTGGAAAGGCATCCTTCCTGGTCTTACTGTTGAGGAGCCGATAATCCACACACAGCCTCGAGCCACCATCCTTCTTCCTCACCAACACGATAGGTGAAGCATAGGGACTGGAGATCTCACAGATGACCTGAGACTCAAGAAGCTGGTTAATGTGCATCTTCACTGCCTCGTACTCCGAAGGGGAATGTGACGATACCGTTGCTGCACATCATCAAGCAGGGGTATCTCATGGGAAATCAGGTTGGTACACCCCAACTCACCATCATTGGCCGCGAAAACTGAGCTGTACTGGTCCAGTAAAGACCGAACACTGGCTTGTTCCAGCTCAGTTAAGGTTGAAGAGTCCTATGACCCTATCCTGTCAAGTACAGATGGGGTGGCTGACTGGGAGGCCAGTGTGACTGTAGTTGACCCCCACCTCAGTTATCCCTGCAGGCAAGCTGACAACTTGAGCGGTATTCACAACGCCAAGTCTGACCCGGGGGTAAAGAAGAACCCCTGCTTCTCCCACATTGACGACTGGTACCCAGACAGTGCCACGGGCAACCCTCAACAGGCATGGGGAAGCCAACAGTCCAGCTGGCAAACCTGACTGCAGGGGCTCGAACAAGACGCTCTGACCCGAAAACTGTTCAGAACAGGTGGCAGCAACCAGTTTCACCACCCCACCAGGTACCCCAACTACTTGCCCTCCACAGAGCCTAAGGTCACCCTGAGGGTTTGAGGTAGGCTGGGCTACTGTCTGGTGGCACTTCTGAAGGGCGGCCACGACTGGACCCGGCGCACCTTTTTCACTTTTTATTTATATGGCACTTTCTCATACACTGTGTAATGCAAAGTGCCTCACAAATAATAAAAACCACAAAGAAACACAGAAAATCCAACAGTAGAAGAATAAATAAGCCATGAAAATATAGAATATAAAAGCACACACACTCGTAGACACAGACACACACATGCATACTTACATACAGACAGACACTCAACACACACACCCCACACACATAAGCAAGCTGAGACATGCCCGGGGACCTAGACCTGAGGCGAGGGAGGGAGACACCACCTTTGGGGGGGGGGCAACCAGGTCGAGGGAGGACACGATCCATGATCATAGGGGGTACCTCCACAGAGAACCACCCCGACCCAGGCGGACAAGAGACTCCGCACCAAAGCACAGAGCCCCCAGGCCACCCAAGCCAGAGCCGTGCACAGGACAGCACCCCCAGCAGTAGACCGGATACATCCCCCAGCCTGGCAGGCCCCCATGAGGAAACACTGGAGCTAACAACTGAAAGACTAAAACAGTAAAATGAGATAAAGGTGTAATAGCTACGAACTGAGAGAGTAAGACAATAAAAGTGAGTTAAGAATAGTTAAGAACAGGACATAAAAACACAAAAGAAAAATACTAAATAAATGGATAAGAAGCAGAATTAGTCAAAGGCCTGAGTAAAAAGGTGTGTCTTGAGCCTCTCTTTAAAAATCTCAACAGTCTCTGCGGCCCTGAGGTTCTCCGGCAGGCTGTTCCACAGTCAGGGACCATAATAACTGAAGGCCACTTCCCCATGCGTTTTAGAACTTACGTGTGGGATGGTTAAGAGGCCGGTGCCAGGGGACCTCAGAGTCCGTGAGGGTTGATAGAATAAGAGCAGGTCGGATAAATAAGTCGGTCCAAGACCATTAAGACATTTAAAAACTAAGAACCTTAAAATCGATCCTGAAATGCACGGGTAGCCAATGCAGCGATTTTAAAACTGGGGTGATGAGCTCCCGCCCTCTGGTCCTCGTCAGCACCTGCGCAGCTGAGTTTTGTAATAATTGAAGATTGGATTTTTGGACTGGATATCTAAAATGCAGTTAAAGAGGGCATCAACTGGCCCTGTGTCATCAGGAGCAACAGCAATGTACAGCTGCGTATCATCAGCATAGCTGTGGAAGCTGATGCCATGGCTCCTGATGACACCCCCAAGAGGAAGAATGTAAAGATTAAAAAGAGTTGGACCCAAGACTGACCCTTGGGGACCCCCACACTTTGTCTCATGGATCTTTAAGGAGCATGTAACCACACTTACCAAGAAGCTCCGATCAGTAAGGTAGGAGGTGAACCAGTTAAGAACAGTACCAGAGAGGCCAACCAGGTTCTTCAGTCTATTTAATAAAATATGATGGTCTACTATATCAAAAGCGGCAGTTAGATCCAGTAGAACCAGCACCGTGAGCTTTTTGTTATCTGACACCTGATGTCGTTTAGAATCTTTAAAAGGGCTGTCTCTGTACTGTGGTTCCTCCTAAAACCAGACTGACGCCTTTCTAAAACATCAATTGAGTCAAAAAAAAATCATTAACTTGATTAAAAATAAGTTCTTCTAAAATTTTGCCTAAAAATGGTAAGTTGGATACAGGCCAATAATTATGATTCAAACTGATGATGATTCAAACTGGTGATGTTAAAAAACACAAATCCTATTGTATGTCGCATGAATGATTGACAAGAATTCCGAAAATTGGCTAATAAAAAAGGTGTATTGGGGTGGTCTATAAAGTGCTATACCTAGAATAGGAGGGCTGCTAAAAACAAAGGCATGGTACTCGAATGATGAAAACTTGATAAAAGAAACCTCACGTGATGACAGAACATTCCTTATTGAGGCAGTTTCACCTCCTTTTCTGCCCCCCCTTGTGGAAAATAAAAAGTTAAAATCTGGGGGGCAAGCCTCTGCGAGAACAGCAGGTGCATCAGTGCCAAGCCATGTCTCAGTAAGGAGAATACCGTCTAACTATCTAAAATTAAATCATTTACAATTAAAGATTTGTTTAAAAGAGAGCGCACATTCAGCACGGCCAGTTTTATGTCCGTGCTGAGCGCACGCTCGTCATGTCTTTGCACAGGGACGATAAAAACACTGTTGCGTCGAGAAGCAGTCCTGGGTCTTTGTCTATATGAAATGATGGTTTTAATGGGATGAATGACCAGTGGTTCCGAAGGCAGGCATGGTAATGGTGATGGAGAGGCATGTATGGTGCAGCGTGCGGGGGGTGAGTGTAGATGTGAGTGAGGGGCAGAGTGTTGGTGGGCATGTGCTTTGGCTGTTTGTCAGGACGTGTGAGTGCAGGAACGGACAGTCAGGTCAATGTTCACAGATAAAAGCCGAGACCCCTCGTAGTTTGGGTGGAGGCCGTCCCGTTTAAAAAGATGGGGTCTATTTAAAAAGGCAGCGAAGTTGTCAACAAAAGGGATACTGTTGCCTAAGCAGTACCCCTTTAGCCACAGGTGCAGCTGTCGAAGGCGGCTGGTGATGACGTCACCGTAGCGTGGTGGGGGGAGGGGGCCCGCGATAATTACCTGCTTCCTTGTGCCCAGCAGATGGTCCACCAGGGAGATGAAGTCCTGCTTCAGTACCTCCGACTGCTGGAATTTGAGGTCGTTGATGCCGGCCTCCAGGACCAGCGTGGAGGTCGAGGTGTGCTGTGCACTCAGCTCCAGGGCTGAGGATGTAACCTCGCTGGCACCAGGGTGACAGAAGGTCCGGCCGCCGTGCGCCATCACGTGCCTCACCATCGAGGTCCCGACCACCAGCACAGCAGGAGTGCGCTGCACCTGAGTGGCCAACTGTGACCGTCTGAAGGTATGGCGGTGGCAAGGAGAAGTCTGGGGGTGGTTGTGCTGAGTCTAGTAATGGTTGTGCTGGGCCGTGGCTCCTCCTGACCTGGATGGTAGAAGGGGGCCATGTCGGGCGAGCTGACCCCGGTTCCTCGTCTGGTGAGAGTCAGCTGGACGGACGGGACGAGGAGGCGAGCTGGAACAAGTGCCCACTGGAGGGAAGTCCTGAAGGCTCAGGATGTTATACCTATTGTCCAGTGGCAAGTCTGGGGGAGGAGGGGGAGATGGACGAGCCCCTGCACCCCTGGCCACCACCGACCAGGGGTCCTTTGGTTTGAGCGGCGTTGAGCTCACAAGGGCTCCTGCTCCGTCCTCAGCGATGAAACCCTATGACTCCATGGGGTGGATGGAGGAGGTGTAGGGGGCAGCTCCTTTGGGCTTGGCTCCCTGGCAGTGCCAGCGTGACTCCGCCGGTGCTGTTGCCAGAGTTTTGGCGGTGATGGACCCGGTCCATGGCAGGGTGGTGTCATTCGTGGCAGTTGTGCTTCCGTTCCCGGCGCCGGACGCTTTCAGGAAGGCGATGCGTTTCGCCTGGGCCGTAGTGGTGGTGGAGAAGTCCAGCAGTTAGGGTTACCTGCAGCCGTTAGCTCCCAATCCACGCGGGCCTTCTACACAAAAATATAACAGAAGAAAGCAAACCGCTCAGGGATTGTGCATCGGCAGACGCCCCGACGGAGAAAACAGATCTCAGCCGCCACCAATGGGATGGACGAGGTGCCAAGGAAAGAGAAGAACCGGGAGAATGAGGGCCGGGGGGGAGACTCCGAGACGTGCACGCGCACACACCACCTAACTGTCACCTGACATGGAAGGTGACTCAGAGGGATGACCCAAACACCCAAAGAGCTCTTGGTAGCACCTACGAATTACATTCATCCCAAGGATTCCGGGGGATGAAGAAGCACCAGGAGGGTCTCTCACCATGAGGATGCCATGTTGTGGCATCACCTTGCCCCACAGTTCCACATCCAGCTCCAAATACCCCACATATGGAATGACTAACCTGTTAGCGGCACGTAACTGCAGCCATTGACATGACTGAAGGCGGTCATGGCCGCAAGACCCAAACTGGATCCGAAAGAAGCTCTCGGTTATGGTGGACACCATGGACCCAGTATCCACCAAGCACTCGACACCGATGACCCCAATCAACACAGTAATATTAGGACAGGGAGAAATTAGCTTGGTTGTAGCGGGTGACGGTGAGCCTGTGGACCCCCCGACTGAGCTGTGGCTCGGCAACTCAGTGGGCTTCAATTTCCCAACTGAGAAGAGGACCTAGCCCGGGTGTTGTAACCGGCCGCAGAATTTACACGCCAGCGGGGAGGAACCAGTTCACCATCACACTCGTGGGCAAAATGGCCGGGCTGTTGGCATCTCCTGCAAATCAAGGGGCCTGAACGAGAGATTGGGGCTGAGGGAGGAGGGGCTTGCAAGGAAGCTACCGTCATTACTAGCTGGTTTAGCTGCTCTTGTTGACGCTGCAAGAGATCCATCACAGTGTCCAAGCCTGGTTCTTGGGGTCTGGCCTGCGGGACCTGATGGGGGTGACCCTGCACTCCACATTGGAGACCGTAAGCGGTTGGCAGTGAAGCACTACGACCTCGAGTGCCCCCTGGGAGACCTTCACTCTCCCACCTGAACGCTTTGCCACGCAGCTCAAGCAGGGTGATAGTAGGCTGGCAACGAACTACCTGCTTTAGCTCGCGACGAAGGGAACCATCTATCACATGCTCAAGAAACTGGTCTCAGAAGCACGTCAGCGTTCGGAATTCTGTTTGGTGCCTGCCTCTCCACACGGGCCATCAGAGACATCAGGGCCAATGAAAATTCCTGCAGTGTCTCACCTTCTAACTGGTGTCGTGAAAAGAAGTCTTGCTGTAGGGTGCCGTATGACTGACTGCAAACATACAGCTCCTTCAAGATGGCCAGCACACGCACCGGATCCCTCTGTTCCTCTCGAGGGCGGAATTTAATCTCCTCCTTGGCCTCTCCCTCCAACAACAGGAGCTGAGGCAACGGCACTGGAGGCGTAACCAGTCGGACCAGGGGAAGCTGATGCGGACCCACCAGGACCACCCAGAGAAGTGGCACACTCTTGGCAAAGTTGAGCATTGTCTGCCTTAAGCTGCAAAACCAACTCGAAGCTGTTGAATCTCCTCCATGTTACCTGGAAGAGGAAATTGCACTGGACAATAGAAAATTTAACCACTGGACTGATCACTGCTGCTTTGGCTCTATGCACAACTGTCTAAATTTTAAACCAAATAAAAGGGAGACAAACAAAAGAAACACAGAAAATAACAAAAAAAAAAAAAAAAAAAATCGGATTCACAGACACCAATAAACCAAAAAAATAGTCTCTGCCCCTTTTAAATGTGGCGGAATCCTGCCGACAACACCAAGATGTGGCGAGGTGTATGAGGGAGGTCTAATGGTTGCGACAACGCCACCTGGGGAATTTCACCCCAGGAATTAAACAACAACAATCACCCGATTAGGCACACGCAGGTTGGTTCCTACTATAGAGGCAGAGACCAGATTGAGGTTTACATTAATTTTATTAACAAATCTGCTTTTTAACACAAAACTCAGCTGTACAAAAGTTTAATTAATAAAAAGGAGTGGACAGGGCTGGGCACCGGCAGGTAAAACAAAAATGGAGGAGACACAACAAAGCAAAAAAAACACCCGTGCCACTGCATACAAACCCCACACACGACGGGTGTGATGGAAACACCCTCCACCAGGGGTTGGGTCCCCGCCGTGGCCCGCAGCACCTGTCCACAAAGAAAAAAGTACAATTAAGCCAGTAAGTAATTAGACGCGACGGACACACGCGGGCACGCCCACACCGCGCGCGCACACGCACACGTAAATAAACCAGATGATCTAAAAAGACACAATCAAACAGGAAACAAAGAGGAACAAAACCAAGGGAGATTTAACCACTGGACTGATCACTGCTGCTTTGGCTCTATGCATACCCATAAAATTGATGAAACTATTTACAACCACTTATTTACAGTCTAAAATGAAGCACTAGCTCCGTGGTCATTCCACCGAGAGAGCGCGAGAGAGTCCCGAACTAACGGACTGAGCCAAAGCAGCAGTGGGTCCAGGAAGCGAGGTAGTCTGTGTCGACTGTTTGGTGGCGTCCCCGCTCCGTGAGGGGTCCTGCTGGGCCAACGCGACCCACCGACACCAGCCGGCGGCCAACTGCAGTGAGAACAGCCCCGTTACCATCGGTTTAGCCGCTGAGTGCGCGGGGGAGTCAGCGACGCCATTGCTGCGCCTCACCTGCCCAGCGCACGTTAGCGCACGCGCCCTTACGGCCAAGCGCTCGGAATGAAGGACGGCGAGAGGAAGCACCAACCTTCAGCGACAGTAGCAAGCACCTGTTCAACCATTATCGCACTCTAAGTGGTGACCACAGGGAGAATATTTTACCTTGGTGCTGCCAATTAGCATGCTCGCTCTGGGACGCAGGTTCAACTGGGTGAACAGCCCAGTTGAACTGCAACCACACTGCAGCAGTCGACTGTTTGGAAACCGAGCCACCGGCACCACACCGTACTGTCGTCAAAGGGGAAACACAACTGAGTCCAGCAGGAGGCGGTGGCTTATATACCCCTTTTCTCCCCGCCCACTAATTAAGGTGGTACTTCCAGGTGGCACCTGTACAGAGGGCAGGCCGTGCCCTGCCACACAACAATAACTCTGACCTGTTAGATCAGGTGGCATGTGGTTTTCTGACAGTTCTGTTGGTCTGACAGTTCAGTTCATGTCTGCATGAGGACTCCAGCTTTCCTGGGAGAAGCAGGGACAAGATGAAAAGGACTTAAAACCTACCTCTTTGAAAAAGCTTATTGTTATTAATTCTGTAGTTCCAGTTACTATCATAGATAGACTAATGATCACACTTAGGGGGTCGTCTAATCGTCAGGTTAAGATACTAGTTATGCTGCTATAGGCCAAGGCTGCCGGGGTCCAGAAACAGGATCACCTGACAGGCCTCCACACTGGTGATGGTTTCCTCTCCTCTCCTTTCCTCCTCCTCATTAAGCAGACTAGTTATGCAGATTCCTGTGTAGTTTTTCTGCCCCCCCCTCTATTTATTTACAGGTATCACCGCCGTCGGAGCTGCATGACAACATCTGGCCCGCCGACCTGTTGTATATTGTATTTTTGTATCTCTGTGTATGTTTTCTGGGTTCTGTGCCTCTCCTCTCCTCTCCCTCTTCTTCCTCTCCTCTCCTCTCTCTCTCTCCACCCAGCCGGCCATCAGCAGGAAGGTCCCCCTACATGAGCCTGGTCCTGCTCAAGGTTTCTTCCTGTTAAAGGGGAGTTTTTCCTTGCCACTGTTGCTTGTCTGGGGTTAGGCGCTGGGATTCTGTAAAGCACCTTGAAACAATTTTGATTGTATAAGACGCTATAGAAATAAAGATTGTAAAGATTGATTGGTCCAAGCACAGAACCTCCTGGAAATCCATGACTATTTATATATACATATATATATATATGGTACATATAAAATATAAAGAGGAACATGAACATGAACAAACTGGTTTCTCCCTGATAAATATGATCTAAACCAGTCTAATCCCAGTGACACATTCTAGTCTATGTATAAGAATGCAGAGTCGGTTGATTTTTCTGTTGGAAGAACAACAAACAACACAAGTGATGTAAGAAAAACGTTTTTTAAAACAATATCATTTTCTACATCTACATGGACATTAAAGTCACCTACAATAATGGCTTCATCTGTTCTGAGCACTGTCGTCGAATCCTGGCTCGAATCCTCAGAAGTGTATTCAGGCAGGCGCACCCACGAAGTTCACCACACAAGTTGAGTCCACACCTTAAAGTACTTTTCGACCTTGCAAGGGAGAGTCGCCCTCCGATCAGACACGTACTCTGCCGCGCTGACCCAGAGACTCCTGATCCTCCCCAGCGTTGTCTCTTTTTATTAAAATACAGACATGGTTACACAGCATGAGGCGTAGCTTAGTTACATAGAGACATCCCCACACCCATACACTACATAGACAGCATCAGCTTCCCCTCTCACCCAGTGCTGGGCGGGGGTGAGTTTATGCTCACCAGGTCACATTGCTCCCGTTTTGGCTAGCACACCTTCCACCCTGGTACCATATCACCCATGGCCAAGGCCATGTGGGTGCAGAGGCTACGTGGGAGTGGTTTTCAGCATACACAGAGGCCTACAGGCAGACATCACACAGTATTGTTTTGTCCTCCTTATTACTTAACATGCTTCCACTCTCCCCTTTCCAACACTTCACTTCACCTTTAATTCCTCTTGGGTGACCTATGAGACTACTGTCTTCTACCTTGATTAGAATAGCTATAGAATAATAATGCAATTGGCGATATTGGCGCTATTTTACAACAGCACCAAGTCAGACAAGAAGTTGGAGAAATCTGACAGAACCTGTGAATGTAAAGCAGCAGGGGGCGAGACACAAGCACCAACAGAACTGTCTTCTGTCCTCCACATCTATCACATCAGAGTGATAGATAGCTACCACTTCCCTTGCTCCACCAGTGTCACCAGTAATATGATCATGTAGGGAAGGAGGAGTTGATCCATTTAATGCAACACACTGAAGCTCTCAGTCAGACCAAATAAATCAAGAACTATAACAGGGGGTTTTCTCTAATGTTTAACAATCCACATCTAACCGTCGTGTACTGATTTTGTGTAGTACTGATTTTAATATGATTATATGATTGAGACCTCTTTTGCTCTGTGCTTGGTGAACTTTAAATGGTGCCAAATGAACCAAATCTACGTCTTCAGTGCTAAAAGTGTTCATGTTGGTGGGGGATGGTTCTACAGAAACAGCAGAGGGGTGTTTAAATCTACAAGTCTGCGTCCTGGCCTGGACTCTGCTTTGCCACTTTGCATCTAATCCCTGGTTGGATGGACACCTTCTCTCCTAATGAAACCAGGTTTTCACCAGAAACTCCTCCAACTATCTACAGGGACTGCCTTGTTTTCAGGCACAACCCCGACTGCCAGCAATGAGGCAACTAAACAATTAATTGCTAGTCAGATGGGGGCCAAAGAGTGTCCGATATTGCAACAGTCTCTATAGACAATGAAACACGAAGTGACACAACACGCTATAGCACAGCAGCAGCAGATGTAGATGACCCCGTGAACTCCTGGAGTAGCCATCTGATGGCTTCTGTAAAACAGTGACAGACACATGTTTTCCCCACGGGAGGGCATGCAAACATTCCTGTTGTACTAGCACTTAAAACAATCACATAAATCAGTTTTCTCCATTTTAGTTTTCATTAATAACAGAAAAATTGATGAAAAATTATTTAACTTTGAAGCGGTTCCTCTCTAGCTAGACATCTTCTGGCTGGAGAAGAACCTTCTTTTAATCATGTAGACATTCCTTTTACATCCTTTCCAAAAAAGATGTAAAACACACTTTTGAATGTGGCACTCCTGAAACCAATATGTGATTATTTATTTCTTTATCACGCTAGAGTTGAGCTTTCCTTGAAATAATGACAACAGAATGCTTTTGTTTCTATGTCCTTTATTGTCTCTTATAGAATTATAATATGCCTTATAAAAGATGCAAACTCATACATTTGTAGTACATTCCAGATGAAGCAATCATTCTTTTAGACATATGTATGTTGAGTACTTTTCATTGGTGAAAGACTGCACCAAAAAAACTAATGAAAAATACGATGAGAGAAGAACGGCATCTGAGGAGGACTGACATTAACGTTGTTATTTAGCATCTCCCCTGAGGGTTGTAACTGCGGCCGTTGTTGTAATCTCCCCAGTAACAGTCACAGGAGATGACATGGTCACTGGTGGCTCTGATGTTGTACTGGGCTCACTGGTGCTCGCTGTTACTGGTCCAGTGCTCAGAGTGCTGCCAACTCCTGTGGTGCTCAGGGAGCCTGGGGAGTTTGAGGATGTCATTTGGGTGGTAGTCATGGCAGTTGTGGTCTGAGAGGTCACTTCTTCAGAGGAGTTCTCTGAGGAGTCACTGGAGTCACAATTCATCAACCAAAACCACTTCTGCAGTAAGTACTTCCAGTCTCTGTTGGGGCCACCGAAGCGATGACCTCTGCCCCACTGTGAAGGAACAGAATAACAGGTGACACACATCTATGCAATGCCATTACATTTAGAGTTATCCACAGATGCTTAGCTACAACCTAAATCCCACACTCAACACATCCTGGAATCTTCAGTGGTAGCCATAAAAATGTAAGAGACCTGGGTAAATATGTAAACTAACCAACAGTTATAGTGTTGATGCCCTCGTTATGATTTGGAATGAGGCTTAAAGGAGAAACAGGTCCAATCTGATGATACCAGTCTTTGTTTCTGCTGGTTAATCCTACTGACAAACAGACTTTACAGAATATAATCAAGGACCTGGTGAATTACTATGAAACTCTGATCACTGTTGTTAATAACTGCCTTAATTTTGTGTCATCCATAGTAAAAAAAAGTGACATAAATACTGAGATACTGGCCATGTGAATGTGACCCCCCCCACACACACACAGACACACACACTCCCAACAGTGACTGACTGTAGTTGGCTTACTGGCCTAGCTGAGGCTGTCGTGAGGAAGACGATGAGGAGGGTAATTTTCAGAAGTTCCATCTTTGGTAGATGCTGGATGGGAAAGAAGACACAAGGTTTTACATGAAAAGAAGTATCAGGAAGAACCATCCCAAAGCATCTGAAGACAGAACTCTGAGCACCACTGACTGAGACCTGAACAGGCAGGACGCCTTTTGAGAGCAAGAGCCACAAACACGCTGGAACCGGCCCGAGATTCAACTAACTCCTACTACATCTGGAGGAAAACTCACATAGGGACATGTTCCAGTCATGTACAGTTGGAGTCCATCTCCACCTACTCATTTACAAATGTTCAGGCTGGCTTCCTCACAACATCACCTCTGGGAGTCCTTTAAAGTTTCACACTTCCAGTGTAACTCTTACCAGGTTTGTGCTGCAGTAGATTTTAGATCTTCTTGTGGATTAAGTCAGCGGGACTCTGTGAGGGCTCTGTCAATGTGCAGGAGGACGTTGGACCTCCATCCATACCTGGATGATGCTCAAATAGTCTGCCAGGGCAGAGGGGCTGGGCTCTGATAGGTCAGGGAGGTGTGGATTGAGCAAGCCTTGTTTTCCCACAGAGGTGGGCGGGGCATGGTAGGAATTTTACCACATCACAGATTAAAGATTAAGAATTCAAGATTTCTTACATTGTTTTGTGGTTAGCGTCATGATCCTAATGGATTAAAAGCTAACAAGATATTTGTCCTGGCTGCTGGTGAAGTCGGAAACGCGACATAAAAAGAGAAGACGTACACACACACACACACACACAGGCTTAGTTCAGTAGGACAGTGGGATTAGACAGCAAGTCGGAGTGGAGCAATGCTTTGATTAGGCCTGTGTTTGTGACGCCAACCTGTTACTTCACTCTGAAGCTTTCCACATCCTGTAATCATGGCACGCACGTCTGACGACAATCACGCCAACGCCTCGGGATCAACATCCACTCAATCATCACAGGCTCAGCGTTGGTGATCAAGGACTCATATTAACACAAAAGTCAAGCCAGGAAAACAAGCTGATGTGTTGGTCTTAAAACAGAACAAAGACTTTTTTAGTTCTTTTTCATCTCATCTTCAAATATTTTTAAATAAATTATTAAACTTGAAAATGTGGGAAACAGCCTTATTCTTCAAAGTTTTATGTTGAGCTTTTTTAAAGAAAGATGTCACATGGAGTTCCAAAATTTAATTTATGCAATAAAGTGCTGAAAACATTATTCACACACCCCAAATAGTCTTGAAAACAATATGAAATAAAACCCCCAATCATAAACCCACTGGAAATAGACATTGGTGGAAAAATGGTGGAAAAACTGGGATGCCAGATGGATCTAAATTCTGTGAATCCTGGAGAGGAGTGGTGATGTGGTTCACTGGGGTCTGGGACGCTCCTGCTGAGATGGTGAAGACTCTCTTGGGAGAGCTGCCCTCAGACCTGGGTTACAGCCTCAGTCAGCCTCTGAATAGCCACCGTAACAATGGAACAACACATTTGTCCCAGAGGGGCTTCACTGGACTCACCCAGGCTTGGTCGAGATCAGGGGTCGGGAACCTATGGCTCGCGAGCCAGATGTGGCTCTTTTGATGTGTGCATCTGGCTCGCAGACAAATCTTGAATTATAAAAAAAAGTGTTGTTAGACTCCTTTGCGCATGCGCGAACCGGCGACAGTCACTGGCAACTAGAAAGCCGATTTGCAGTAATTTCAGTGGGAAAGTGGCAAACATACATGTAGTTGTGTCTATTTATCTATTTATCTATATCAATCGCATAGGCACCGCAGATGAGGCAGAGAGGCAGAGACTATTCATGTGCTGTCGAAAGAAGTGGCCGATGTGCGCATGTGCAAAAGGGTACGCACAACGGCATGTCATGAGGTCAAGAAGTAAACCTACGGCGATTTATGACTAACTAATTTTAGAAACCCTTTTGAGAAGATGGCTAAAAGAAAAAAAGACGAAGAGTATCATACTTTTCAGCAGGAATGGACAGAGGAATTTGCCTTTGTGGAGAGAACAGGCTCTGCAGTGTGTCTTATATGCAATGATAAAATTGCATCTATGAAACGGTCCAATATAAAGCGGCATTTCAACACATGTCATAAGAATTGAGAGACATATTGTACTTTAAAACTGTTGAAATTACATAAAATGCACACATTTATTTGTATTTTTAGTTTTAAACATATTGTATGGCTCTCACAGAATTACATTACAAAATATGTCGTGTTCATGGCTCTCTCGGTCAAAAAGGTTCCCGGCCCCTGGCCTAGATACTAGATAGATAGAACCTTCTACTGTGGTCCCAGTGAAGAGACCTGAAATGGCCCCAGAAGTTTGAGAGTTCCTCTCATTAAGCAGTTTTAAATTTTGATGCAATAAGTGACTCTCTGAGTCTTTCCTGACCATTAGATTGTATGAAATTTTCAAAAACAGCCACCCAAGTTCAGGAATCAGATCTTCAACCTTCATGCTTTTGAAATGAAAGTGCAAGTAGAATAAAATGTCTTAAAAAGTATTATGTTCCCAGTTTCCTCTATCATTTTCTGTTTGACATTTTGGATTCACTAATATCTTTGAAGGCTGTTCTTTGCACAAGAACAATAATAAAAAAATAATGACTCATGCCACTTATTTCTGTCCAGTCATCTCAGTGGCAGACAGCAATTGCAGCCATCTGCTCATTTTCCTGCTCATCTGGAATGTTTTGGGACGAATGCCGACACTACAAAGGGAAATGAATCATGTCGAATGAACCAGCATTCTTCAGGTGTAGAGATCTCCTCTCTTCTTGATTAAATCTATGCTCCTTTATTCATTAGTCTTATTCAGCTATCAACAATCATTTGCTCAAAAGTTGCGATATTGCTGTGGTTTGAAATAAAAATGCAGAGAACGCAATACCATCTGTAACACGTCTAAACAAGTCTGACCTCAGTTTCCTGACAAATAAATGCGGTAACAGAGAGATCTCCTGTTCTGTGTTGTCTTGATGCAACGCCTGCATTCAGATCGGTGGAGGTACCTCTTGATTGTAGACATTCACAAATATTTGTTTTCCTTCTCTTCAGTTCTTCTCCTTAGTTCAACAGATGGTGTGAGGGATTTTCCTTCCAGAGATTACATTTTAAATGTTGCCATTATGCTCTTCAGGTGTCTCCTCTGGTCCTGGAGCTCAGGTCTCTATCTCCCTGTTGCTTGATCGAATCTGTCTGAGTTTTTGTAGCTTTCTTAACTTGTGTTATGTCCCCAGGGAGCGTAGGGGATAAAAGAGTAACATATAAAAGTTCAAAAAGAAGAAGAAACTGATAAATCCTCAGAAAAAAAATCTTTATTTACTAAGAACAACAAAAAATGCAATGCCTGGCCTAAAGGCTGTAACACTCGCTCCCATAAAACCAAACTCTAGTTTGGTCAGAGTAGAAGACATACCCCTCAAAAAAGAGATACACAAAGAAAAGCACCACCTGTTATTATAGAAATATGACACATGCACTTCCAGCACACATTCCCTTCTTTTTTTCTTTTTCCCTCACTCATGGGACAGTGCATCAGCCACCACAGTATCAGCTCCTCCACACACACAGTGTTGAGTCTGTGGCCAAGAGCCCAGCTCATGCTGTGGTTACACATCTGGCCAAGGACCACCAAAGGATTGAGATCAGGGTAAACAGTGGAACAGTGGAACGAATCCACGTATATTTGAAAAGGTTGCAAGGCACGTAACATGACCAGAGCTTCCATTTCAGTTGCTGAGTGGTTGAGTTGGTGAACTTGGAAGAGGAAACCCACCGGCTCCATCTTGCTCCAACATCATGTGAACCTACAGCCTGAAAAGCAGCAATAAGATCTGAGCAGCTAGAAGAGCACCACCAAGGAGAGAATTGGTATCTTCAGAAGAGTCCACACAAAAGTCCACACTAAAGGGACATTGGGACTGCACAGGATGTGAGAGGGGCCACTGAGAAGGTGTTACAAACACATGGGTCGTCACCAGTCAGCCCTGAGGAATGACCCAGCTCTGGCCAGGTGGTGGGAACTGACTAGTTCAAGAGCACTATGATCAGTCAGCATCCACTGGACAGATGTGCCAATGAAGCACCTGTTTACCAGATAACAAACCACAGCCTTCCCAAGCTGGCACTAATCAATGTTGAGGGTCAGGTTGGCCTCAGCAAGTCGCTGAATGACTGTCTTCAAAACAGAAACGCAGTTCAACCAAGTGTCAGAACCCACTGCCCCATCACCTAAACACCCACTTCAATGTGGAGCCTCACCCAGCACTTGGCGCATGAACGCTTGTTGTATATCAGCCCCCTGCTGGGCCACATTCAGAGTTCCTATTTGAGTTCTCTGATTTCTTATCTGACTTGGTCCTTAGAACAGACAAAGTCATTATCATTGGAGACTTTAACATCCATGTAGACATTGTAAATGACAGCTTTAGAAACGGCTTCATTTCATTACTTGGTTACATTTCAGTTGGTTTCCTCCAGCAGATAAGCCAACCAACTCATACCTTCAACCACACCTTAGATCTAGTTCTGATTTATGGTGTTGAGGTAGAACATGTGTCAGTGTTTCCCCAGAACCCACTTCTGTCAGACCATTCTTTGATCACTTTCACATTTATAATTAAGGATTCTTCTATGCTCAGAACAAAGTGTTACTATACCAGATATCTTTCAGATAATGCTGTAGCTAAGTTTAAGGAAGCGATCCCTGTGCTAATCCCAGGACCACCGTGTGTTTCCCCAAGGATCAATCATTATAATCTTAGCCCTGCTGAGGTTGACTCTATTGCTGAAGGTGCAGCAACCTCACTGAGAATCACACTTGATTCTGTTGTCCCTCTGAAAAAGAAAATAGTAAATCAGAGGAGGTGTGCCCCCTGGTATAATTCACATATCAGGACCCTCAAGCAGAAAGTGCGAAGACTGGAAAGGAAGTGGCATTCCTGTAAAATAGACAGCTATCATGTAGCCTGGAAAGACTGTCTATTAGTTTACAAAAAGGCCCTTCACAAGGCTAGAACAGCTTATTTTTCTTCTTTAATTGAGGAAAATAAGAGCAACCCCAGGTTTCTTTTCAACACTGTGGCCAAACTAACTAAGAGTCACAGTACTTTAGACCCACGTATCCCTTCTTCCCTTAGTGGTGAAGACTTCATGAGCTTCTTCACTGATAAAGTTCTAGCCATCAGAGGGAAAGCTAAGCAGGCCATCCCAACAACTGGGCCATCACTAGATGTGCTGACTGTGGGAACATACAGGTTCTCCAATGAGCCCTTAAATCCTTCAGCACTATATATTTTTCTGAGGCTGATTCAGAAATCCAAGACCACCACGTGTCTTTTAGATCCCATCCCTGTTGAAGGATGTTCTACCATTGATAGGCAGTCCTATCCTGGACCAGATCAATGGTTCCTTAGTGACAGGTTATGTACCCTGGTCCTAGGTGGCAGTCCAAGGTGGCAGTGATTAAGCCGTTGCTTAAAAAAACCATCACTGGATCCTGACGTATTAGCAAATTGTAGGCCAATATCCAACCTTCCTTTTATTTCTAAAATTCTTGAGAAGGTGGTGGTGACTCAGTTACTGGAGCACCTGCAGAGGAACAGCCTGTTCCAGATGTTTCAGTCAGGCTTTAGAGCTCACCACAGCACAGAAACAGCACTTCTTAAAGTTACCAATGATCTTCTCATAGCTTCAGATCATGGGCTGGTCTCTATGCTGGTTCTGCTGGACCTCAGTGCTGCTTTTGATACAGTTGATCACAACATCCTGTTACAGAGACTGGAACACTTGGTTGGGATTAAAGGGACAGCACTAGACTGGTTCCCTGTCCAGGTACGGGAGGCTGACTCCATCGCTACTTTTAAGATCAGACCTAAGACTTACCTCTTTGATAAAGTTTATTTTAACTAATCCTGTAGTTCCTGTTACTATCATAGACAGGCAAATTATCACACTTAGGGGGTCGTCTAATCGTTAGGTCACATCTTAGCTATGCTGCTATAGGCCAAGGCTACATGATCACCTGACAGGCCTCTGTCACCCCACTGGGTCATGGTTTCCTCTCCTCTCCTTTCCTCCTCCTCATCAAGCAGACTGGTTATGCAGATTCCTGTGTAGTTTTTCTGCCCCCCCTCTATTTACTTACAGGTATCGCCGCCTTTGGAGCTGCATGACCCACTAACCCATTGTATAGTCTATTTTGTATTTTTGTGTGTGTTTCTGTGCTCTGTGCCTCTCCTCTCCCTCTCCTCTCCTCTCATCTTATCTCCACTCCTTCTCCTTCTCCTTCTTCTCCTCTCCCTCTCCTCTTGTCTCGTCTCCTCTCCTCTCCTCTCCTGTCCTCTCCTCTCCTACCTATTCTACCCTCTACCTGTCCTCCCTCTCCTCTCTCTCTACCCATCTGTCCATCATCAGGAGAGTCCCTCTACATGAGCCTGGTCCTGCTCAAGGTTTCTTCCTGTTAAAGGGGAGTTTTTCCTTGCCACTGTTGCTTGTCTGGGGTTAGGCCCTGGGATTCTGGAAAGCGCCTTGAAACAATTTTGATTGTATAAGATGCTATATAAATAAAGATTGATTGATTGAGATTGATTGATTGAACGCATCATCACATTCTAAAATGATCGGGAGTTGAAATGAGAATTTTAAAAGCCTGAACCAAATCCAACAGGTCTTTCACAACAAAGCTGAAAGGCAGGGTACTTGCACCTACTGACCTTGTTCAGCACTGTCTTCCATCGTGTTGTAACTGCTGTTTTGATATCTTTCACCAAATTACAGAAGATTATATCTGCATTGTTTCTAAAAAAAAATAGTTAGAACCTTTGAAACAACCTTTGAAACAACATCATTTCAGATGTAGAGGATTACGGAGTCACTTCCCCAGTGTGTTTCACATCAGCCCACAAATTGTAAATGTGTCAAAGCATAAGTATTATACTCTGTATGTTGGGTCCATGTAGTTGAACAAAGTTTGGAGTGTGTGTCCTATTTATCAATATAACCTGTTTTTTTATTTTTACAAACATATTAATGTGATAACTTAAACTTTTGTGTGGTACAATTTGTTCTCAATGAGGAAAATGGCAGATCTTAATAAGACACACATCAACAAGGATTTTATGAAATGGGAACTGAATGGTGAAATAATGATTCCTATTTTCATTGCAAATGCACGTTTTTAATTGAATGAAAAATGAACAATGAACCATTAATGAATTACATCATAATTTTAAGTCTTTGCCACAAGTTCCTTCAATGACTATTAAATTAAATAAAAATTGAAAGAACACACAACCCACTTTTCAGCTGTGTAAATACTGGTACATCTCTGTACTTTAGAGTTACACTTTTATCTGTCACCAAAAATTAAAATAAGGTGTTACTGTTGTTTGCCATGTATGTATTTTTGACAAATTAATTCAAATAAGGTGAAAAATTAAGTGAATGGAAGCCGAAAAAAAAGGTCAATAAGGGCTGTGCACCTTGTCTTCTATTTGAATCTCAAGTTAAATGTTTAGAATAATGCAGAACACCACCATACCGACTGCAATCAACTTTTATTTAATATTGAGGAAAATAATTGTCCACTTTTACTTACACTTTTACGCCAGGCCCTTAAACACATTCAACCCTTGTTAGTAGTTCCATCTACTGGTGAATAAACGCTGGTACACTGGTATTCATGCACTTTTTAGTCCCTGGTTTTGATTGTGTGTGAAGGGGGGGTTGCGTGTATCTTTTTTTTTTTTGTCTTTTTTAAAAAAGAAAAAAAGAATGCGAACATGTATGAATTTATGAAGGATTTGAATGAAATTTTCAGGAAATGCTGATAATGGGGCAAGGAATAGAACAGTAGATTTTTAAAATTTGTCACAATCTAGGACACGCACAGTGGATTGTAAAGGCTTATTTATTTTAATTTTAATTATATAATTGCGTCACATCTGGATTCTCAAAGTAAAGTCGAGGATAAACTGGAGGATAGACGGACGTGGAGAAATTGATCATTATAATGGAAATATTTTTTTTGACCCAACACCTTCTTTCTATAAGGACACAAACCGGAAGAAGACATAATTTTACACACGAGGTGTAATATGACAGAAGTTAATAGTTAAATTCAGCCTCCAGATTAATTCTCATTTTTATTCATTTTACAGTATTCATTTTTATTTTTTCGTGCGTCACAAGATCTCGCGGGAGTAGTAATCGTTCTCGCGTCAGTATGAGATTTAGATTTAGTTTCTAGTTTTAGTTTCTTTTTCATTTCATTTCACACACTAATGTATACATATTATTCCATTGTGAGGTTAAATAGTTTAAATAAAATTATATATATGAATTTGAATCAAAAACATGTAAAACAATTATGATGGAACAGATACGAACAGATTAACAATAATACATGTATCACATTTTATATATTTATAACAGTTGTTTTAGGAGAGGTCTGTGCACTTTCTGAGTGTGACGCAAGGAATGGTATGTCAAATATCTCATTGATTCCAGAAGTCTGATGTAGTGATGTTTTAACCTGACTGCTGCAAAACTATAAAACCTGTTTGTTTTATTGTTTTTCAGAGTCATTTTTTTTCCTCAAGGGTGCTTCCACTTGTGATATAAATGTGTGGTCATTCTCTATCTCAGCAGCACACTCCACCATTCACACTGTCTTACAGTTTATACTGAAAAACAAAAGTCATTTAATAACTCCTGAAGACATTACGGGTATTTTCAATTTATCAGTTAAAATGTTTTTGGATTATTAGTGACTCATTTTTGATTTGGGTAATTTAAAAAACTGTTTTACGGAAATGATGCCAGTGTTACATCCTGTTTAAGAGACTATTGTGGCGAATGTTGTCAGAGTGCAGTTTTGAACCGTTGAGCTTTGTGGGGTTACGGGGAAAAGCTTCTTCCTGTGTGTCAGCGCGTAGGCGGTTGAGACAGAGGCTGGGCCGCGCTCTGGTTCGCACCTCCTGCTCTCTCTTTTATCTCGGCACCACCAGATTCTCAACCGTACTTTTTCTTTTCTCACCCAATCAGGAAAAGGAAATGACACACACGCACACATATACAAACACACACACAAACACACACACACATAATTACATTGCAGCTGGACTGCCTATGCCCTCTGTTATTACTGCTACTGCCCTGTAATGAAGGCATTCAAGGATGCCGTATTGGTGGGATAAATTCCTCCATTTACAAATTCTACATTCATGGTCTTTGTTTTGCTTTTGACCTGTAAATGTGATGCTGTTTGAAATGTAAAACACTGAACTTTTTGTGTTGCTTTACTTTGTTCTTTTTGTAACTATTGTTGTAAATCGTTGATAAGCCGTTGATATCAGATGTGGAATGCAGCCCCGGTGAGCACTCCCTCAAACACCCATCGATACTTTTCGCGATGATGAGTCAGAGTGAGATAACTTTGAGGCTCTGGGTGCCATCGACACGGAGCAGCATAAATTTTCAGACAACCCTGCCTCTAGCTCAAAGGTCAGACTCGCAGATTTGCACTTTGATTTATTGCGTTTACAGTTGTTAATGGGACGTAACAAAGGAGACAGATCCAGCACGCAAGACAGCGGAGGAGATTTCCACGTGCAAAGGTTCAAGGACAAGGAAGAATAGAGGGAGTTACAATGGGGGACAGTGATGACAGGACTGTTATTAAGGCTTCTGCTAATACATGCTCTGCAGCCTTTTGAGGTAAAGAGGCAAACACTCAAGTGCACTTTCACACAAGCTGTTGCTCCCTGTGGTAGACATTCATAACACAGCAGCAACAAGAGCTGCTCTGTGGCACCATTTTAGATTAAAAAATCAATCAAAGGTGAGTGACTGGAGGCCTGAGACCCTGCAAGGTCAGTCTGGACTCCAGACTGACCTCTCAGGGTCTTTCTCCAGACTCTGGAGAAAGACAACCTGGCAACACAGAATCCCATTTGTTAGGAAAAGAGCTCAGCCTGAGCAGAGCTGATATCAACCATGCAAGGTACAAAAACACAAAGATATGGAACTGAGCTTACGCTGGATTGGATCGCCATGGTAGCTGTTGTACATGTAATCTGAAGATTGTGCTATCAGACTCAGATTTAAATCAGTCATACTGTACTGCTGTACTCCTGTCAGTAAGGCAATCAGAGTTTTTTAATCAATCAAACTTTAAATGCAAAAGAGCAAATCATATCCAAACTAAAGTAAACTAACTCAATGGTAATGTCACAACATCGGTAGACAAATAAAGAATCAGCATTCATGTCATTTTCATCCCTGTAATCAACTGAGTTTCTACTACTGTAAAGAATAATTTAAAACAGGTCATTTTAAGCAGATTGGGTGGTTAAATAAAGAAAATTTAAGGGATTTGAGGTGCTGAACAGAGAGATATTTTACATTCTTGAACCGTACACATCTGAATAAAAAAACTGGCACCGTGGTATAATTTTATTATAACATTTATTCAATTTTGAATTTAGTGTAATCAAAACATCTTGAAATTGTGTCAAAGCATCACAACTGTCACATTTCTTCACAGAAGCTGGGCTAATAGTGCAACAATATCAGGGTCAACAGCCACAACAATAACGATCAGAAAAGAGTTGATGTGCTGAACACTGGAGATCCAGTGTGATAAAGATTACACATAAGATCTAAATAGGACCATTGACACCAAAGATGTTTTGAACTACGCCTCCATTCTAAAATGGCTTTATTTAATTATTGCCAGAGGTGAAAGGTCAATGTTTATAGATCCACCAATATTCAAAAATGCATGTTTGCATATAATAAATAGATATTAAATTAAGCATTCTATTTTTTTTTACGTGATATAGTTATAATAGATAACACAGATCTTTTTACACCACTCCAACCAAGTGTGTTGCAATTGTCTCTGACATTTCACCACCTACAAGTTCTAAAACAAGCGTACACGCATGAGCCTTTACTACTGCAGAGACAATCACAACTACAGCATTACAAATATCAGATCAATTTAATAGTTCTGATGTTGTTTGTGAACCTTTCAAAATGCCAGAAGCTTTTGGGAAACAAACTGAAACAGTTTGTGCCACCCCAAGCTTCCAGTTCTGGAATTTGTTGAGTAGTGATTGCTCTAAACTTGACAGAGAAATGTAGATACATTCAACCCTGAAGGCCAATGATTTTACTATTTTAGGTTCAAGATGACGTTCCAGAAGATTCAAGGGTCATACACGGGGTTGGTAAAGTTACCGAAAGAACTGTGATCATCCAGAAGACGCCCGTACGATACTCGTCTGGAAGGAAAGGAACACACACACCTGGTTATTATCGGAACACGCAACAGTCCTACAGAAGACAGTAATAGTGATGTAACAATCCATTTACATGGTTCAGAAATGAAAGGAACATATAAGGTCTAATGCCATTGGATCATTCTAACATGTTTATCTCATAAAATCATATTGAAACATACAGACTGGCGGTCTGAGGCATGTCCTGGAGGTCTGCACAGACCAGAGGTAGCTCTGGTTTTGAGTGTGATTCTATACTCATGAGTGGGTTCACAATTCAGCATGTGTGATTAAAATGTTCCCTTCATATTGTTTTTATGACTTTGTTCAGAAATGACGTGCATTGAACCTCAGTAATTGTGCTTTGAGATAAAGTCTGAGCTCAAACTCACCTGATCTTGTAGTAGTAGAGTCCACCTAAGATCGAGATGAAGGCCACGATGAAAACCAAACAAATGACTATAACACTTCCTGGAAAGAGAGCAATGAAATAAAATAAATAAACATCCACAGTTCATCCAACAGCGACATGTTTCTGCATAATTCCTATTGTTTCAGAGGGATGAACACAAATGGAAGAGCAGAATAGAGAACAGCGTCAGTAGGAAGAGGCAGACTAGTCCAGCAGACCAGGTCAAACACACAGAGTCATGAGCACCTGATGAGAGGCCCAACACACCAACACACAACTCCCATTCTAAACACCAACACACAACCCCCATTCTACACACCAACACACAACCGCACACACACGCCTCTGTCTCCCTGTCTCCACCAGATCAGCTACAAAATCCTGCTGCTCGATCACAAACACATCACAGGCACCTCCATATCTAGAAGAGCTCATCACTCCCGAACCCCCCCTCAGATCCACAGGCATGCTCTCCACCATGGGGGCCGGGCCTCCAGCAGCACTACCCCTGTGGAGTAACCTGGCTGCCCAGCGGAGGGCTCAGTAGGACCGGGACCGCTTTAAAACAGGTCTGAAAACATTTTTATTTGGAAAGGCCTTTTCGAGGATGAGAGGAGAGAACGCTGCTGTATGCTTTTTAACCGCTTTTCCGTCTTTACATTTTAATTGTGTCGATTCAGACAGTTTTTCTTTATCTTGTTTTATTTGTAGCACTTTGAGGTTTCCAAAACTCATTATTAGTACAGAAAAACTAGTAACATTTAGCAGGTTCATTTATCATGTGGCAATCAGATCAGAATATGATAATAGACAGTTTTAAACATTAATCATCAACCGCATTCTGAAATTTTAGGACAATATTAAACACCGAAACTCAAGATTAAATCAGAGATAGTTGGACCTTTTTTGACTTAGAAAGAAAAAGCTTGTTGACTGTAGCTGATGGGAGCTGAACTTGTTCTTGAAGTAGGTTGAGGTTTATTTCAGGAGGGAAAAGTGATATGAAGAAGGAAGTGGTTATGGAGGTGGAGCTGGAACCAAAAGACTGCAGATTCATATTAAACATTGCCTTTGCATGCTATGGTTGCATTCCTCCATGAACAATAAAAAGTCAACTTTGTGCCCTAGTTTATTGTCCTGTTTATGTGCAACCAGTACAGTCTACTAGATACCAGTCAAACCATCAAACATGACTTTGGGATTTAGGTCAGTGGACAAACATGGTCCCAGTTTTATGCCTGAATGAGACATACATGCAGATCTTGACCTCACTTTGTGGGTTTAGCTCCCGCCTCAACAACAGTGCTTCCTCACCTCTACTTGGTCCATATGAGAAGTTATCTTATCGCCGGCATGTAACTACTTCAAACAAGCTTCTCAGTCAGTTGTTTGTGTCCTCCACACAGAGCTCATGTCTCACTGCCCAACACCGCCCTGCTTAAGAAAGCGGCCATGAACGGAGGGAGGCGTACAGTTCAGGTTCCAAAGTTCCGGCTTCAGCGGGATCAAACAGCCTCCAGTCAGTTGCTTTGGTTAATGACAGAAGAAGCTGGGAAATGATTATACACACACCAGGAAGTATGGCAAAACATATCTGGAGACACATTAACTGGTAAAGGGCATCTGTTGGGGGCAGAAGGGACTTAAACGAGACATGTTAATCAGCTGAATAAATCCTGTCTCCACACACCACATCCTTCACCCTGGCTTCTTCTCCTTTACTTACTGCATATGACCCCTTTCCTTATTCCGGTCCCCTTTCCTTTGGTTTTGTGCCGATTCTCACCTTGATCAATACTCATCGTCCATCTGTAGTTGCATACGGCCCGACCTGGTAGTGAACTCACACAGCCATCCTACCTGACCCCCTGACCTCTCCTAACCTAGTTCTGACCTCAACCTTAAACCAGGTCTGGACCCTCAAATAGTCCTTTGAAGTTGGGAGGACCAGACAGAATGCCTTCACTTTGATAGTAGAATGAGGATGTAGCAAGTACAAGAACACAGACACACACACGCACACACACACACACACACACACACACACACACACACACACACACACACACACTTGCGGTTGCTGCTCTTTGGTCTCCTCCACTTTGATAACTTAACGTTTTTGAGATTACACAAGACATCAGTCTTGTGTAATCTCAAAACCTATCTAATATCACATTTATTGTTGGGTAGTTTCTGTTACCTGAGCTGAGTGCCTTGGATTTATGATCGCCCGTGTTTGTCATTTCGGTGGTTTTTGAACTCGTGGGTGTTGAAGTCATGGTTGTGTCCAGGCTGGTGGTGGATCCAGTGTTGGTGCCAGTGGTGAGTGTGGTACTGGTTACAGTGGTTGTGCCAGTGGTGAGAGTGGTACTGGTTCCAGTGTTGGTGCCAGTGGTGAGTGTGGTACTGGTTCCAGTGGTTGTGCCAGTGGTGAGAGTGGTACTGGTTCCAGTGGTGGTGCCAGTGGTGAGTGTGGTACTGGTTTCAGTGGTTGTGCCAGTGGTGACAGTGGTACTGGTTCCAGTGGTTGTGCCAGTGGTGAGAGTGGTACTGGTTCCAGTGGTGGTGCCAGTGGTGAGAGTGGTACTGGTTCCAGTGGTTGTGCCAGGGTTGAGAGTGGTACTGGTTCCAGTGGTTGTGCCAGTGGTGGTGCCAGTGGTGAGACTGGTACTGGTGCCAGTGGTGGTGCTGGTTCTTGTGGCAGGTGCTGTCCCCTGGGTAACAGGAGCAGAGGTGGATGTCTCAGGGGAGGTTGTCCCCAGCATGGTGGTCGTACTGGACATCATGCTATTTTGGGTGATGGTTGTGGTAGATGAACTGGTTGGTGTGTCACTTGTTGTAGTGATTCCACTGCTTTTTGTTGATCCAATTAACGGTGATAGAGCTGCACAGCACAGAAGTACACCTAAAAAGAAGAAGCTCTGTTACTTTGCTTATTCTTACACTCTTGCACAAATTAACACAAATTTATTCAGATGGATTTTGAAACCAAACTTATAGGTAAGACATCTGTATTTATATAACACTGTTGAGGCACAAGGCAGTTCAGAATGCTTTATAAGGTCTAACATAGAAATGACAACACAGCAATTAATAATTACTTAAACTACTCTCCTCGTCAACTACACACTTTGATGAGAATTTCAGTACTTTCCCTGATAGTCAGAATGTAGGTTATACACAAATCCCATCTTGCACACACAAAACTGTTGCATTCATACGACCATTTGCTAAGAGAAGGGCTGCCGTACTTGTGTCTGTCTTGAAACTATGTTGAATGTCAGCTGTAGAGCATCGTTGCACAAACTTCCTTCACCTCATCGTTTTGAATTAAGGATGAACTGACGGGAAAATACTCGCTAAAGGTGAGATGATGTTGGTGTGATGGGTACAAATTAAAATTATACAGTAGACTTCTCAAGGAAATCTTTAACAGAAAAAAGTCATTGTTTTTTTTAATGTTCAGGCAAACACACTCTAATTGTGATATAATGTGGTTTCTAGGGGATGTCAGACCTGATGATTATATGACTTATAGAATTTAATTAAGGTTTATGTTATTAAATTCAGATTGTAGATGATATAAATTGTGCATACCGTTTCACAATTAACGGTTTTAAATATTAATTTTGAACAATTTAGCAAAAAAATAGAGATGCCAATACATTTTGAGATGGAATTTAGTAATTTAAATTAGAAACAGAAATACATTTAAATGTAGGTAAGGCCCCTTACACATATATGCCTATACCTCGATATGAGCGAAGTATTAAGAGATAGTGTGTCATCGGATGTTGCTCGGGTCAATAAGGTCTGCGTCAGTGGTTAGGGAACCAGGGCCACCTGATGTCAAATTTGGTTACTGGAACAAGTACTGATGGAGTGCTACTATGGGAGTAACCCCTCTGCATGTACCCAGCGAGAGACGGTACATGCAGAGGATGTGGGAGAAATGGGTGCTTCGAAACCCCACATCCACACGAACTAAGAAGCAGCTCTTAGCTCAGTAATCAAATATCCATAACAGGAAGCTGCTATCACAGTTAGACATTGATGAGGCACAGAGGTGTGCCTCGTCTATGGTACAAATATGCTACAGCAAGGGGGAGCCAGGACGCCAGATCAGTATGGGGGTGATTTCATCATCATCCCCCAACATCAAGATTGGGTACAAAGCCCCAATGACAGACAGAATCGGGACAAGGGCAGCTGACTAAATGTGGGAGGATGGTATCTAGAAGAGGAAAGGTGACTACAACTGATGGGGTTGACCTACCTGAAGGGAACATCACAGATGTGCAGGACAGTTACAAATACCTGGGGGTCCCACAGCCAAATGGTAACCACAAGGAGGCAGCCAGGAGGTCAGCCAAAGCTAAATACCTATAGAGGTTAAGGCAGGTCCTGAAAAGTCAGCTGAATGGTAAGCATAAGATCCAGGCCATAAACACCTACTCCCTGCCAGTAATCAGATACCCTTCTGGCATAATACCCTGGCCACTGGAAGAGATACAAGCCACTGACATCAAGACAAGGAAGCTCGTCATAATGCACGGAGGGTTTCACCCGAAGTCCAGTGTCCTGAGGCTGTACACAAAGGAAGGGGGCCGAGGACTAGTCAGTGTCCGAACTACTGTCCAGGAGGAAGCAACAAGCCTCCGAGAGTACATCAAGAAGATAGCCCCAACTGACCCACTGCTGAGTGAGGGAGGAACCTGATGGGCTATCATGGAAGGACAAGCCCCTGCATGGAATGTACCACCGACAAATTGAGGAAGTGGCTGATATCAAGAAGACATACCAGTGGCTGGCAAAGGCCGGATGGAAAGACAGAACAGAGGCACTAATCATGGCTGCACAAGAACAGGCCCTAAGCACCAGAGCAATAGAGGCCAGGGTCTACCATACCAGGTATGACCCCAGGTGCAGGCTGTGTGGAGATGCCCCTAAGACAGTCCAGCACATCACAGCAGGGTGCAAGATGTTGGCAGGCATGGCATACATGGAGCGGCATAACCAGGTGGCTGGCATGGTGTACAGGAACATCTGCACTAAGTATGGACTGGAGGTCCCAGGGTCCAGGTGGGAGAACCCCCCGAAAGTGGTGGAGAACAAGCAGGCCAAGATCCTGTGGGACTTCCAGATCCAGACAGACAAGATGGTGGTGGCCAACCAGCCTGACATCGTGGTGGTGGATAAACACCAGAAGACAGTGGTGGTGATAGATGTAGCAATCCCAAGTGATAGCAACATCAGGAAGAAGGAACATGAGAAGCTGGAGAAGTACCAAGGGCTGAAGGAGGAGATAGAGAGAATGTGGGGGGTGAAGGCAACAGTGGTCCCAGTAGAGATAGGAACACTAGGGGCAGTAACACCCAAGCTGAGTAGCTGGCTCCAACAGATACCAGGAACCACATCAGAGATATCTGTCCAGAAGAGCGCAGTCCTAGGAACAGCTAAGATCCTGTGCAGGACCCTCAGACTCCCAGGCCTCTGGTAGAGGACCCGAGTCTGAAGGAAGGAGGCACCACCCAGGAGGGCGAAGAAGATATATTTTTTTTAATATATATATATGTGTGTGGAGAAACCACATGTTTTATTCAGCAGGTGAAACGATATTGCAAGACAGATAACATGACTTTGAAGATTTCACCATCGGTCCGTTAAAACATTTGAAGAAAAAGTGTTTAAAAGTGTGTCTGGAGTCTACAGTACATGAACATCATCACATTCTGATCTAATTATATTTTAATTTAGTTTTTTTACTGCTGCTTGTTTCTGGGTCTTTCTCTCTAAATCTTGTGTTTTCTTCCTTCTCTCCCAACACAAGTGTTTCAGTACCCTTGCCTGTGAAATGTTTGGTGATGTTGGAGATGAGTCAGGTATACTGATATAACCATGCATAACTACAACTTAAAGTGTTTAAGGAATTCTATTTATCAACCTTTCTATGTTTAGCCTGCTGTTCTGGTATTAAAGTGACTTCAGATGATAAGTTGTTCCTTTCATTTCAGACTCAATCTGTCCACTGTTTGGACACTGTGTAAAATAATGTCAGATTTTATTAGATAGATAGATGGATGGATGGATGGGTGGATGGATGGATGGATGGTCCACTAGTCCAGGTTGTCCCTAAACCATTGTCGTCCATAAATGAAAGTCCTTTCCATTGCAGGTGACGTCAAGCTCTGTCTCTTACACTCCCATATTTCTCCACTCACTGCCCTCAAGAGATAAAATTCTGCTTCTCCATTAAATTCTATTTCCATTGTCTTGGTTGTCTTCTGTTTTCCAACTTCTAAAACATGATAACAGCAACACTGGTGTCTGTGATTGGGTATTGGCAGGTTAGGTTCCTGTCAACAGAATCGTACTAAGAAAAAAAAATCAGATATAGAGTTTCACATTTACTGAACAGGAAGTTCGGGTAAATAATAGAAGCAATAAGGTTACTTCTTAAACTTTGGCCATTGGTCTTTTTGCAGTTGTAAACGTTCATAGATGAAAAATGGCAGCATCAGTCAGCATGTGAATAAAAATGGAAACTGTTGTGTTGAAATGAAAGTCACATTTACAATTAAGTCTTATTATATTCTTTTTCTTTGAACAATTTTGACTAATCCACCATTTTACTCAGAATGTCTTGAACAACATAATTTGATAGTCATTGAATTTGGCTTTACACAAATTTTGACTTGTTTGATTGCACCAAGATAAATTAAATTTACACAAATAGAAAAAAGACATAAAGGTAAATAAAGACGTTTCAGAATGTACTTACATGTTATCAGAGTCGTCATTATGTTCCTTTAGAGTATTTAGAGAGGCTTTGAGGAGTCCAGCACTGTGCTTGCTGCGTCGCCTCTGAGTGTGTGAGTGTATGTGAGTGTGTGTGTGTGTGTGTGTGTGTGTGTGTGTGTGTGTGTGTGTGTGTGTGTGTGTGTGTGTGGTTATTCAACCCTTGCCTTGAGGCGAGGCTAGAAAGTCATAGAGAAGATTGACAGCTCCAGTCCCAACAACTTACAGTTCTCGAGTTGTGAACTGACTCTACTCTCATCTACATTACAGTCTTAGTGTTTTTATTCTGGGTGTTCTGAACACTCAGTGATTCCAGTGTGACTTGTAAGCGCCTCATATAAATTTATGTAAAAAACTACTCCTATTTCAGGAAACATTCCATTTTGATTTCATGCCTTTATTCTCAAAGGGAATAATTCAATCTGAATATGAATACCGTCAGTTGTAATTATCAGGGTGTGACAGTAGAGAGCAGCACATACGTTTAAACTGAGATAAAACCTGGAGCGCTGTAACCTGGAGTGACTGTAATCTCATTAATGGAGCTCATAAATGATGGATATTTATCTTCAGCTCTTTCTCTCTTCAGTAGATAAAAAATATAAGCTCAATGGAGTTCCGTTGATAATGTAGTTGTCAAAACTGAGTTTATTACACATGAATACTTAGTTATTTGTGATAACTGGTTGTCTTGTATAAAGTACCTGAAAGCAACACGTACAAGTATCTTATCAGAAAATCAATTTGGTAGAAGTCAAAGTCACCTGTTAGAATATTACTTGAGTAAAAGTCTTAAAGTTTTTATCATTTACTGTACTGAAGTATCAAAAGTAATGTTCTGATATTACTTTTCATTGCAACTTTCTAACAATAAATCATGAAATCTGGACACAAGCCCACTTCATCAGTGGTGACTGGCTCTCTTACCAGGAACGTTCCAGTCTCCCATGGCAACTGGTATGGGACGAGTCTTCAACGGGATCTGAACTCATCTACAAAAGAAGCTGGTTTTCAAAGGTCTTCTTGGCCTGAAGTCCTGAGGCAGGTGAAGGAGTGTTCAGCTTCACAGGAACTTTGCACACTGCTGGAAAGAACTTCAGCAAGTCCATACATCTGCTCAGCAGGCCAAGTGTCCATCAGTGGTCTGGCACCATCGTAAGCTGGAGAAGTCATCTTCACCAGATGAGCTGGACCAGGGAGGGTTCTTCCACCTGCTGCCTGAGGGAGTCCATTCCTAATGGGGACTGCTGGGAATGTAGGGAATATTGAGAAAGCAACTATACGAGGATAGTTGATGTATTATCCATACTTTATCCAGACAAAACCAGTTTGTTTTGCAGTTATTACATCCCATAAAAATAGAAACTTATTTTTACACTATTGTTGTGTTGATTGTTGCCTTATTGTGGCTTCATCCTTTGTTCATGTTTTCTGGAATGAATTCTGGAAGCAGAATTGCAGCTACACTCAGCTTGGTTTCAGTTCTAGATCCTAACCTACAAGGCAAGTTTATTATTTATATGGAAAATGAAGAATCCTAAGAGTTCTTAGAAGAGAGGCAATCAAACAAAAGTTACTTGTTGAACACCCGCCCAAGGTGTGCAGTGCTTTTGTGGTGGTCTTTCAGGTCTGATGGTTGCAGTGATGCAGTAGCCAAAGTGTTAGTTGCCTGGGCGACTGAGCTCATGGCATCGGGAGACCAGCTTAACAAAATGGTTCCTGGAGTTATCTAAAAAAGAAGTGAAAGTTCTTAGTCTCCAGAAAAGCATGGATAAAAAGGAAATAGTCAGTTCAAGACATCGTGTTCAATGACGATGAAATAAGCAAAACAAAACACACATTCTTCTTTTTATTCATCCAAATATTGAAAACAAAATAAACAGACAAAACAAACAAATATGAGAAGGGGCAGTTTATCATGTCCTGCCCTTATTTTTTTGCAGTTTCATACAAGAGTTATCAATCTACATTCTTGGTGTATCAACAATCCCTGCTACAAGAGACAGAAATTCAAGAAGAATTTATTAGCTACTCAGTGTAATATAATACACCCCCCTCTAAAATTATCTTTTGAACATGTCTTGGTTGTTAATTACTTTGAACATGAATTGACCAGTTTTAAATTTCAGGTCGAAAAACTTTAATGTTAATAGCTCATTTCTGCAATCTGCATATTTTTTTCTTTACATAAAATTCCAACAGTATTTTCAAACACTAATATTAATTATGTGGTTTCCAGCAGAATTTTTGGTCTAACAGGACAGGCCTCACCCCAGCCTTCAACCAGCTCCTCTGGGGACACCCCCAGGCATTCCAGGCCAGGCCAGAGATATAATCCCTCCACCTCATCCTGGGCCGGCCACGAGAACTTTGCCTTTCGGCTCAGCTCCTTCAAATCAGTTAAGCACCCGCAACACTGCTGACACTGCTCCGGTCCGCCTGTCGATCTCCCGCTCCATCCTGCCCTCACTCGTGAACAACAATCCCAAAATACGTGAACTCCTCCACTTGAGGCAGAACCCCCTCCCTGAGGCAATCTACCTTTTTGCGAGTGACGACCATGGCCTCGGACGTGGAGGCGCCGATTCCCATCCCAGCTGCTACACACCTGCCCAACAAACTTGACACCCTCCACTCCCGGCTCCTCCTAGAACTTTTGTCCATGAATATTATGAACAGAACCAGTGACAACAGGCAGCCCTTGTGGAGTCCAAACCTCACTGGGAACGAGTCCAACTACACAGACCAAGCTCCTGCTCCTTCGGTACAGAGACTGGACGGCCCCTAGAGGGCCCGTACTCCTGAAGGACCCCCCACAGGATGACCCTGGGGGAGGCTGAGGAGTGGGATCCCCCCATAGCTGGAACACCCTTGAGGACCACCACAAAGAATTGTGGATCATCTTGATATCTGTCTAACAGAAGAAATTACGTCTATTAATTATGCAAGTTATTATCCAGTTAGCTGGTCCTCTAGTAAATGTCCATTTAAAAATGTAATTACCGGTAAATAATAACCGTGGAGAAATAAAGAAGCACAACACCCATCCATCCATCCATCTTCTACCACTTGTTCCTCCACTGAGGGTCGCGGAGGGACTGGATCCTATCTCAGTACAATGGACGGAGACAGGGTACACCCTGGACTGGTCGGCAGTCAATCGCAGGACTAACACAGAGACAAACAACCATTCACACTCAGACTCACACCTACGGAAATATATTAATGACACCATCACTGGCCTCTATGAGAGGAGAGGAGGAGTGAGGTGAAGAGGAGAGAGCAGGAGAGAGGAGAGGAGGTCAGGAGGAAGATGAGAGGAGAGGAGAGGAGGAGAGAAGGACAGGAGGAAAGAGGAGGAGCGAGGAGAGGAGGAGTGAGGTGAGGAGAGAGGAGGAAGGAGGAGGAATGAGGAGAGGAGGGAAGAGGAGGAGTGAGGAGAGGAGAGGAGGAGTGAGGTGAGGAGGTCAGGAGGGTGAGGAGAGGAGGAGAGAAGGACAGGAGGAAAGTGAAGGAGTGAAGGGAGGAGGAGTGAGGTGAGGAGGAGAGAAGAGGAGGAGAGGAGAGAAGAGGAGGGAGGAGGGACAGGAGAAGAGGAGAGGAGATGAGGGAAGAGGAGGAGTGAGGAGAGGAGGAGCGAGGTCAGGAGGTCAGGAGGAGGGGAGAAGGACAGGAGGAAAGAGGAGTGAGGAGAGGAGGAGATGAGAAGAGGAGTGATGAGAGGAGGAGTTGAGAGGAGGAGTGGGGAGAGGAGAGGAGGAGTGAGCCGAGGAAGAGAGGAGGAGAGGACAGGAGGAAAAAGGAGGGTGAGGAGGAGAGAGGAGAGGAGGAGAGTTGAGGAGAGGAGGGAAGAGGAGGAGAGGAGATGCAAAGAAGGAAGAGGAGGAGAGTTGTTCAACAACCAACGAGGCAAACCTTTGTGATGAAGGGCAGTGAAGGAGGGATGAACGTCTCCATTTTTCCGTTAATGAGTTTATTTCTACATGAAGTTTCCATGAAGAGACAGAAGACGAGAAGATGGAGGCTGAATCTCTAAAACAGAGGGGCCCTTCTGTGCTCCTTTATAGCAGTTTGACACAGTAATTCAGAAGATGAACACAAACAATACAGTTAGAAACAACTTTGATACTTGACGCAACAAAGGATGTTTTAGCTGCTGCAGAACACAAAGAAGATAAAACATAAAAGGGATTTTCATGGTGATGCTTCATCATCAGAATAATGGGGGTAATTATCCCTGGAGTGGAGAAAGGGCTGCTATTTGAATAGAGAGTGGGATTGAGGCTGGAGTAAAACCAGAGAGAGAAAGAGAGATGGAGAGAGAGAGAGAGAGAGAGACAGTGAGATCAAAAAAGGGGGTGACAGAGAGAAAATGGGTGCAGATGTGAGAACTCGTAAATGTGCAGCTCAAGTTATTTTACCAGACTAAAAGAAGGTGAAGACCCAGCACAACTGAAATAAATCTCCACATCATCACGTTATATACAAGTCTTATTCTATTAAATTAAATCCATGAACTAGAGCAGTAGCACTAGTTAAGAAATGGTGTCATAGATTATTTGCAGAGTAAAAATATTGGCTGAAAAGTTATTTATTTCTTTAACAGGCTTGTCTCCCTGAGGAGAGGCACGACTGCCCCGAGCTGAATGAGTTGGTGGCCTTTTGCAGCATTTGTACAGACGGTGATTTTTGCTATAATTCATAATCCACGCAGCCACAGCAGATTTGCATTTATATTGATGGGAAGAACACGGTGACTTATGCAGCGGTGGGGCTCCAGCCTGACCCCAGTCAGATGGTGACATATTGGATATTCTTCTATCTCTGATCTCCCCAGCCAAGATAAAAACAGACAACTTGGGTTTTCCTATTTTAAAACTTGTTCTGATCGAGTGTCTGGGGTTTTTTTTAGAGATAAAGTCATGGATGATGGAAAACTTCTTCCAGCTCCACTAAAACAGAAGCCATTCCAACCCCACCCCAGACCACACCTTGTCATCACCCATCACCATGACATCCACCTCTCATCCTCCGTCACCAACCTTGGTGTCAGAATGGACCCATGTCTGACTTTTGATACCCACATTAAACATCTTTGCAAGCCCTCCTTCTTCCACCTCAGGAATGTAGCAAAACTCTGCCCCACACTCACTCTCTCAGTTGCTTTAAAGCTTCTTGGCACGTACGACCACATCACACCAATCCTGAGATCCCTCCACTGGCTTCCTGTCCAATGGACAAAAAAGTTTCCCACCTGTGCCTCCCCCTCAAAGAGCTGCTCAGCCCTTCCACATCTCCACCTCCACTCCGAGAAGACCTTCCTCCTTCAGCCCCCACGGATGAGACTTCCAACCACGGGCGACATTCTGACCTTCTCCCAGACTGTGGAATGACCTTCTGGACCATTTGATGGCCCCTCAGACCTTTTAGAAAGGCCTCAGAGAGAGAACAGCTTCACCCAAACCATACGCATGTTTCTAAAGCTCTTTAATATAATTATTGGAAGGAGGATTTCTGCAAACCCAATATGGGTTTACTACTGAAATATTTATTTATTTAATTTATTCTGTTTCTGTGAAACAATATATCAAAGGACAGTTGGACAACAGTGTAATCAATCATCACATAGATCTGCGGTGCAACTTGGCTTTATTGAACTTTATATTGAGTTTTGTCTCACTGCTTTCATCAATTTCATATACTGTAGTTTTAAACACAAAAAAACACAATAAAGTTCACTGTTTGCCACCTGCTCAACACTGAAGAACACTTAGCAAATAATAGAAACAAATATGGGCCTATTTTTTGTGTCCTGTGATGAGGACAGCGCACCTTAGACATGCACAATAGATGAAACACCTCCGCAGCCCATCTGAAGCTTCTGGGCCAGAATGGCAGAGCCAAACTCCAGCTCCAGCGAATGACCTTTCATAGCAGTTTTTTAATTGATATTATCTGAAAACTTTTTCCAGACATTCATTATTGGCATAAATTATGTTTTTTTTTTTAAATAAAGCTGTCATTATTCTTCCTGACAGGTAAGTTTATATGTGACTGGAGATTGTTAGAAATTAAAGGAGTAAAAAATCTGAGGCCAACTCCCACCAGGGAGCTTGTGAACTGATGACAACGTGTTAAGTGTTTTCTCATCTCTAATAGCTTCCCACCACAAAACACATCCTGATCTCCCATTTCTGACCCCCAGATTGGAGCTAAATTGCAAGTTGATTGGCAGCGTCCACATTCAATACAAAGTCTTTAAAGAAACCACTTACCCCCAAGTAACCAGGAGATATAATTGTGTTGCATCACAGGAGTCCTGTGGTCCATAAATGAGCATTCTCACACCCAACTGGGGTGTGATTTGTGTGTTTGGGGATATCCAAACATCCAAATCCTTTTGCTATGGAAGTGTTATCCGCTTTTTTAATTATATATATATATATATATATATATATATATATATATATATATATATATAATGAATTTAATTGAATAATGAAGTTACCCCTGGTAGAAGTAAACAAGTAACAACTGTAGAAAATGCTGCAGGTCAGAACCTCCTGCATGAAGTCCTTTCACAATATGACCTTTTTTACCTGCTACATCAAATCTGTCAGCGTTGCTGCCTGATGGGCTTCATTCAGTCATCAGCAGCCTGAGCCTTGCTCACTATAGTTATTGTTAAAATGGATTTTAAATGCAAGGATCTGACTCTAAAGACCAGAGATAGAGCCGACACAGATGCAGTGAGACAGAGCACAATGTGGCGGATCCACAAATGACTGGGACACAATAGGAACAACTGGGAATAACACAACAAAAGGACTGGATCTGATCAACTTAAGAGGGAATAACAAGAGAGGAGCACAGGGGACATGCAGACAGACTTACATGGATACAAGAGCAGAGAAGGACTTCTGATCACGGATGCAGCACATCTGACAGTCTGGCACAGGAGAGAATGAGAGCGCCACGAAAATATAGGAGCATACGAGGCTGGGAGATTAAAGGGAGACACAGGTGGCAGCAATTAAAACAATCAGGAGAAGAGGAAAGACATGGGGGATGGGGGGGCACCAGAGCCCGGAGGGGTACATGACAGAACACACAATGGTAGAAGCAAAACCAGCCCAAATGTGCTGAAGACACGAGTGATCCTGACACTGAGAGAAAGAGCACGCAGCTCCCTGTGACAACACCTGTGGCTCTTCCAAATTTCCCAGTGGAATCATCATTTACCCTCCACTGGGGGGTGGGGCATTTAACCAGTCCACAATGGTACAGGTCAAAGTCACAAGTTTATAAAAGTAGGTAGCACAAAGTGTTACAGCTTGGGTGGACATGGATGCTGCTTGTCTTCAAACAATATAATGGTGTGTGTGTGTGTGTGTGTGTGTGTGTGTGTGTGTGTGTGTGTGTGTGTGTGTGTACTTTCACTCTGAATCTCAACATGAACTCACAGAACTACAGTCATTTTAAGTAAGGTGCTGGTTTTAATCTCAGCTCTTGTATAAGTTAGTTACACTTATTGCTTATTAATTAGATCAATGAATAAAAACCAGGTCAGACCTTTAAGGTTTGATTGATGTTTCTAATGAAGGAGGTCAAACCTGTTGTGTGGATACAATCAATATAAAATATAAATTTCGCATGGCACGAGCAGTATTCAGTCCCTCACCACAGGTCTCCAACCGTCTGAGTCGGGTGTATTCATGATTACTAGAGTTAGACCATTAACGAAGGTTGACTGATTGTGTGTTCTAACCTGTTTCGTTTGTCAGTCCGCCTGCACTGATTTCACCTGCAAGAGAGAGGGGAGGTCTCGGTGCTGCAGGAGCGCAAGCACTTCAACACTTCTGACAGTGTGGAGGTGGATTCCGCACATTCCCAAACCTTTCCCAACATTCACAGGCTTACGTTTCTTGCCAGTATGAACTATTTTCTCATTCTACCTACAGCAGCTGAGTTCATGTGAAGCCCAGCTGAAAAGGGAGACCTCTATCCATCAATCAATCAGCGTCAGGCAGGTGCTACCCCAGAGGTCAAGAATAGACCTTGAGCAGGTTCCCAGTCACCCACACAGACCTCCAATTGGGCACAGTTGCATCTGGACTCTGTAGGAGGACATCAGGCAAGCATGAGGAGAACATGAACTGTTTTGGTCCGTCTGAGTTGAATAAAGCTGTAAAACAAGCAGTGCAACATGCATACATATTTACTTTATAAAGTTTTTTCTTTTCTCCTGGTTTAATTTAGTTCTATTGAATTCAGTCGCAATGAGATTTCCTCCCATTAGCATGGAAGTAAACGGATAATGAGTGTGTTAGTCGCTGTGCCATTCATCATTTTAATGTCTTTAGAGGGACTCTGAACTTTTGGAGCCACTCTAGCTCAGCATGCGTAATGAAGCAGCTAAAAATGAAGAAAGGTTGAAAACTAGAACACAGAAGAGACACACTTCAAATATTAGAGTCTGGTAATTGTCTGGGTCATCTGTTGTGGGGAACCTCCTGCTCCTGATGTTTTGTCGGGGTTTCAGGGACATTCTGATAACCTTAGGAACTTATTTATTTGGATATTGACATGAACATTATTATAGTGTCTTCAAAAAGACATCAGGCACTGGGTTAAGCATTGCTGAGGTTTCTCCACAGTGACTGGGCTGTTCAGTTTCAGTCACTTCACATCTTTGGAATATAACTGTGATATTTTCAACTGTCAACCTCACATCAGCAAACGTCTACCAGAAACCAGAATCTGAATCACTGACCAGTGAAATATTTCATCCAAATGCTGGAGGTGAAACAAATCCTGTCGGGTTCTGAAATACAGATAGAATAGATTAACAAAACATGAAAGGTTCAGCTGTCAAAAGAGAGAGAGAGAGAGGAGGGAGAGAGAGAGAGAGAGAGAGAGAGAGAGAGAGAGAGAGAGAGGATGGATGACAGGCAACATAAAGACAGAGAGAAAAGTGGCAAAAGTGAGAACAGATTCAACAAAGAGTCCAAATAATAACACCAGATATTGACGTTCTCCTGTTCCCACCTCTTCCAGTGTGACATTAGATTTCTTGACAGAGGGCAAACATTCATGTCTCCATCTTTCAACTTGGGATTGTGAGTCGCACAAACACTTGCGCGTCCTCCCTCCCTCTCATAAACACGCAGACACAGGCAGAAGCGTCACGCTCACCCTGACACCCGTCATTACAGAGCATCTCCTCAGTATTCCAACTCAATCAGAGGTGATACAAAAGGCCTTATCAGAGCTGACGAGCTGCACTCTCGAGCCCTCTTCTTCCTTCTTCTGCTGATTGCAGCTATCAGTGGCCATGTGGGCGAGATGGTGCCTGATAGCTCTTCCTCTTGTAAACGAGCACATCTGTTATATTTTTGCCATTTGGGATCATGGCGTCATAGAAAAATGACATATTGTGTGTAGACGGACATTAGATGTAGTGTGCTTTAAAGGCTGAAGGTCACCTGCATTTTCATTTTCAGCATTTCGAATGATTATTATGATAAATGCTCTTTACATCATTGTTGGTGTTTCTTTATTTTGTTTTCATAAATACCAACTTAGAAAGAGTTTGATTGCATATATCAGTAGCAGTGGTAGCCTCCATGCCTTCACCCCGTCACTCTAAACCTCAACACAGAGACAACCTGTGTTGAGGTTAGAACAACCTTCTACAGGCTCCACAGCATCAACACTACAAATGAAGTAACAGGGATGATAAGTGATGAGCTGAATAACAATTAAAGCAATGTGGAATAATTTATGAGAGGGTGTGTACGAGCATAAATATGGAAGACCTTTTATTACTGTTTACAAATCTGTCCACCGTCTTAGAAAAATCCAAAATAATAATGGCACCAGTGTTAGTGAACATCTGGCTTCTGTTGGCTTCAGACTGATCGTCACAGGAGTTGAGGGATGGAACCTACTGCAGACCTGGGAGGCGAACCAGTTAAACTGGCTAAGAACTCTGGGAGAAAAAAAACAGAATAAACACTGGAACACAACAAAGAAACAAGAAAATCTGGAGGAACTTTGAGTCGGGATCATCTGACAGGAGAAAGAAGAGGAGATGAGGGTGCATGGGTGAGGAAGAATGCATGGCAGCAAGCAGGAAGTGATGATTAAGAGGAGCCGGAGACAGATAAAAGCAGACAGGAACCAAACACGAGGAAAACAGGAGTAAGATTGATGGGAGATGACAGGATCGAGAAGAATTACCTTTTCATTGAGACGCAGTTGTGGATATTCAAAAATAAGACAGCAGGATTAAAAGTGTGACAATAAAATAAATGATGAAATCCCAAGTATTTTAATTCTAGTTTTCTTGATCATACCATTGTAACATGTGCATTTTCTTAATAAACCCTTAAAATTATTTATTATTATTTATTTATCTGTGCACTGGACAATAATCTGTCTGTCTCCTGAGAAAGGCTGTAAAAACATTCAGATTGTTCTGCACTGGTGCTACAAAAGGCCAGAGAGCTGAGTTTCCCTCAGTGGTGGGTCGTGAAGGAGCTGAAAACAGGGTTTTTAAATCTGTAATATTGTTTCTGCTATGCTGTGAAATCATTTATCTTGGCCCAGTCAATGGGGAGCCAAATCTTTTGGATGTTGTTAATTGATCCAACTTCCCCCTTCTTCCTCTAATTGACCATATTAATCTTTAAGTGACTGTAGATCAATGAAAATGGATTTTACCTTGCTCACAGCTGGCCTCTGCCACTTATACATCTGAGATGTAGATGTAGATGGTAGATGGTTTATACCTGATACATAACACTTACTTATAGGTCGCCGCGACTGAAGAGCCCCATTTGTCCTTTCATTTGCACATCTGTGTTTCAGATTGTGCTGCTCCAGACTCTTACCTCTCAGATGGGTAGTTCAACGACCACGGCTGCCGATGACTGATGACTGATAGACTTTAAGTCGGTGCATGTGTGTCATACACTCATGGGTCAAAGGTCCGTCGTTACTGCAGATCGCAGTAACACCATTACTCATCCAAGCTGGAAATGACTGGAAAAGGCAACAAAGATAAACTACATTTATATGACAGAGACAAAAATATTAAAAAGAGCTGTTTCTAACTTCAGGCAACATCACTCATGCAGCGTGCTTCCAGAGTCCTCTCCGTCATACAACATGGAAAAGGGCTCTGATCCACAAGAGCTGAGGGGTGGGAATGGTGGGGGGGTGGGGGGGCTCTGTTTGCTGGAGGCTCCGTTTGTCCGACAGAGGTCCACTCGAACTACCAAAAGAACATTATCAGCATGACCGTAATCGGCAAAATCTTTAAGCTTGATGTGGAATGTGATGTACTCTCATTTTATCTTATTTGCATCTCTATTTTGTTTTTCTTACCATTCCACCATCATTTGTTAACCTGCTTCCTCACTGTCAGTGTAAAATTAAAAGGCTGAATTGAGACACGCTCCAACATTGTGCGATGCATGTTATCTATACATTTATGGCAGTAAATTATTAAACTTAGCAGCACAAAGGCACATTTCTATATATAATGCAGTATGGAACCCATACATTATGTATTCAAACCTTTTACAAAAGAATGTTTCAAACAATATGATTATACATTTACACTGGCTTTCTTTCCCTTTCATCTTTTTCTTAAAAACCTATGCCTCGCCGTAACTCATCTCAACTTTCTAATGTTTTCTTTTTTACATGCTAAAGAGGGGAGGGTGGTCATGAATGCACACATGCAAGGTGACTAATATCAATTTAACACATGACCAGTTCATACATGCTCCAGTGACTGAGTCATTTCAAACGCTAAACATATCTGACTTTTGTTTCTGTTAGGACATTTACATAACCTCATGGGGAAAAGAATTTTCAGGCTCTGCAGGAGTTTAAGTTGGACCAGCCCTTACAGGAGGCTCTGGAAATCTGTTGTCTCACATGCAAATCATGTTTTTCTTTTCAGTTTCTCTTCCCCAGATGTGGATGCTCGTGTTTGCTCTAGCATTTGTGAGGAAAGTATCTGTTTTAACCTGTTTGGCTTTCTAGAATCTTTCCCCTTCCTCTCCAATGTTGAATTTACATATAGTCAAACCGAATATAGGCAAACCATATAGCATTGGAAAACAAAACCCTTTAGAAAACCCATTTTTAGATAAGCCCTTCAGAAAATCCCTTAGTGCTTAAAAAGGTGAGAGACTGACATCTCAGCATCATGTTCTGGTTCAGCTACCACTTCTAACATGCAGGAAAAAGGGTTAAATTTATGGAAGTATATGCTTCATGTTAGTGGATCATATCCACACTCGTGTACTAAGCTGCTTAAAGGTAAAGAAGACTTTCATTAACAGTTTAACTTGGCTCACTGGAGCTTCAGCTCTGTTGCTTTGGGAAAGAGGGCTGCCCCTAATTGAACCCAACATGAACGATACAATCATTCTGAACAATTCTAAACAGAAAAATTATTAAAATGAGAAAAAAATAATGTCTGGCTCTTTCATTCTTTGGTTGCCAACCCATTAAAAGATTTACACAGATATCAAACACCAGAAAGGTGGAGAGTTTTCTCTGCTGATGAGTGCAAATGAATCAAATCAAATTAATTTAGAGCTCAAGTTCACAAGCATGTTCCTTAGAGGGCTTTAAAATCTGCACAGATGTGACCACCTTCTGTCCTTAGACCCTCAAACCTCGGATGATCCTTTATGCCTCGGACGGAGAGATGGACTGCAGATGTAGAACATTATAATATCATTATAATTACAGATATAGAAGTTAGTGTGGAATCTATCCATGGAAGAAGGTCTAACTGTTACTAGAAGAGAAGTCCATGACCCCAGCAGCATCTTCAGAAGTCCTCATATGGAGCTCTGGACCACTCCGCTTTCTCAGCTTTCCAGGGCTCAGGCAACAGAGACGGGTCAACAACAGGCTGGAGAGTGGTGCATAGAGGACATTCTGTCAGTGAGTTGATCTGAGACCTAAACACTACCACTGGTTAGAGGTGGGCATGGAAGGAGACTGAGGTCGTGGAAAAGTACAGAGGCTGAAGTGGAGAGCAGGTGGACTGGGACATGGACCAACATGGACCAGATTCAGAATCAGATGTGTACTGTCCAGACTGGGAGCTGGTTACAGAGAACTGGGGCACGGGTAAAAGGGTGAAGACCATAAGCTTATATGTGAAGAGTAGGAGTTTAAAATCTATTCTAAATATTACAGGGAGAGTGTAGAGAAGCCAGTCCATCAGTAGAACATGTTCCTAAAGTGTTTTGGGCCTAGTGTGATGACTTTAGTTCTATCTGAGTTCAACTGTAGGATGTTTTAAGTCTATCCCTAACTCTTTATGTCTTTGAGGCAGGCCTGGAGTTTCAGGAGGTGGTTTGGTCTGACTTATTCGATAAATATAGTTGGGTGTCATCTGCATGACAATGGAACTTCACCAAATGCTTCCTAATTATAATGCCAAGAGGGAGCATGTATAAATTGAACCGAATCAGACCGAACACTGAACCTTGTGGGACTCCATGATTGGTGTTAGGAGTGGAGGATTCAGTATTGACTGAGAAAAACTGAGACGATCTGAGAGGTAAAATTCAAACCAGTTTAATCAGACCCCTTGCTGTAATGTTTGCATCTTTAGTAACAGTCTATGTGTCAAAAGCAGCACTGAGGTTCAACAGGACAAGAACATGAGTCCTTCATCTGATGCTCCAGGAAGGTCAGTAGTGATGTTCACCAGTGCTGTTACCATGATGAGCTCTACAACCTGGAGCGAGTCGCATGATTGGCTGGTAACAACTTTCTCCAGGATATAGCACTTCTGTGTCAATTATAGGTTACTGGTATGATATGCTGAGCTATACAGTGCTTTTATAAATGTATGTTTGTCACATTTTGTCACATTTTAATGATGTAAATATATCTTAGGTGGAAGAGGCGTTGATGGACCTGCTCAACATGAACAAACATTTTATATTACTCTGTTTTTCAAATATCAGGCATAGCAAAAACTTCTATATAGTGAGCCAAGTGAAATGTTTTTGATTCCAGACATAAAATGAACCCTTATTTTGATTAGTACAAGTGGTTATTGGTTATTACAAGTTTTAACGTAGAACATTAGATCCACTGCTGGATCAAAGATCGAGCAGGATAGACTGGCAAATTGATTACATTTCATCACAATTAAAAGCCAGAATTTTATAATACTCAATTATAATACTGACATGAATGAAAAGCAGGGATTTTAAATGAGTTAGCCAGCTGTGCTTACATGTAGAATTTTGCCAAGACCAAATTATTCCTTAAGAATATTTCCAGAGGGTATCATGGGGGCCTCAGAAAATTGGAGGGAAGATCAGCATAAAATGCAAAAATAACAAAATAGAATGGAATATTTTTTAATAACATCAAATTTAAATTTGTCATGCTCACCTTTCTAATTGTCTGAAAAGAAAGGTTTCAAGGAAGACTGCTGCATAAAAACACCTAAGAAGTCCTGACCTGGCATGGCTTTACAGACACAATAGTTTTGTTGAATAGTGATTAAAAGTAAGAAAAGACATTCTTAAATTTTGTAGTATTATATGTGGGTTTACAAGGGGGCCCAGCCAACAGCTAATGTGAGGTCTTGGCAGAGTGTTTGGAACCGCTGTCCTACCTAACAACTGCGGGGAAAAGAGGCCAGTGAACATTTATATGCATTTCTTTGCATAAGAAATGTGTTGAAATGAAACTCTTAGACAGTGTTAGCAACACGGCATTATGAATCTCTAATTACAGCACGCAATGTGAGGCGCCAGGGGGGTCTGTTTCTCTCCCTGGATTAGTCATAGCACCCCCAAGAAAATAAAATAAAGGCTCCTTTTTTAATTTTTTCATCCCATTTTTTTAATGTGGGATTCAGAAAGTGTTTCCCTCTTAAAGTGAAAAGCATGCTCAGCGGGATTTGCTGGTTGACGAGCACTTTCTATGGAGTGAAGACGGTGTGAACTCGTGAACAACGGGGTTTATCCTACAGCAGCCATCGTACACGAGAATGCAGCTTTGCGTGTGTGTGTGCGCATGTGAGCATGACGGGGGTGTCAAAAGTGGTCGCGACACATGAGCCCTTGTTTCTAAGCCACAGCGCCTTAAAGAAAATGTCAAGCAGGATGTCCCCATTGCATCAAATAAACACAATCACATAAAATTAATACACATACTAATGTAACTGCTGCATTGTGTTATCTGGAATAAAGAGGCCAGAGATGTATTGTATTGTGACATTTGTTCTGATAGAAACACTCACACACTAATACACACAAACTTATCATAAAGGGAGTGGCCCCTATTAAGGCCCCCTGATCGTCATATGTTCATGGGGCCAGTCATATCGTACCAGCTCAGGAGCTCGTACGATATGACTGGGTGAACATACAGAAGCCCTCAGGATTAATCAGACACAATAATAATGATTTTGTCTGATTATTAATTGAAAACAAAACAAAGAAAACTTAAACTAACTAAATTATATAGACATGATTTTTCCATGAATACAACTGCCCCTGAACACCCAAGTGTTGTTGACCTTCTCTGTGAAACAGAAGCTGGAGGTGGGTGAAGAGATTCTGGTCCAGATTCCTAAAATCCCAGTGGGAATGCTGTGAAGCTGTGGCACCTTTGCCTGTTCCACTGGCTGAAACTGAGGAGACTACAGCGGACCAGAGGCTGTTGCATCCTGTAGGAAGGCTCTGCGGTGATGGGCACATTCTTATGACTCCACTGTTTAAACAGAAACCATATTATATGTTTTCCTGAAAGAGTACGTGGGACAACATTTGTGTCAGTGAGCATTTATGTTCTGGCTGATAAGGACTTCACCCCCACACTCTGAAACCATTGGGGTAGCACGCGTCTAATTTAAACACCTACAACATGTCCAGAGCGACAAATTCGATTTGTCTCAGATAGATCATTCCGCATGTCCTCATGTTGCCCTTCGTTGGCGAACAACTGGGAATCTCTTTACATTGACTGGAGAAACACTGGAGAAACACTGGGACTGTTCGGGTCCGCGAGATGTTTGTTCATTCCTCTTGTTGGGTGATAGAGTCACTGGAGAATCCAGAGGCAGATGTATTTCTCTGTGTCTGCTGGAATCTCTGGGTTAGAATGAATATTCCAATTAACAGTTCACAACATGACCCCAGAGGGAAATACGTGATCTTTCAGGATGGGGGGTTTCCAGATACCCCTGCCCATGAGTACAACCATGATCACATTTGGGTCGTTTTCCCAGAAGGTACAGGAACATTCTGAACATTCCTGGGACAAATTCCAGTCCAATGGATGGCACAGAGAACATTCAGTCACAGCGGTGGACAGTTTAGATTCTGCAGTCACCATCGCATCACTGCACTGGTGCCAGTAGACCTGACACACCAGTGTCTCTGAGACTGCTGCCTTCTGGCCTTTACTGGTGACACTGGTGAAGCAGCGTGGCATTTTAATCAGCAAGGTAAAGGCACGGCGACGCGTTCCTCAGGTTGCTTCAGTTCAGACATTCCTGCGACTGTGAGGACAGATGAGAGTTTGTCTCGGCGTGACGGACGGCGAGTGCGGGACCTCCGCTGCATGGGAATGAGTGTGGACAGCGGAGGCGCCGGGGGCAGCCCCCACCGCGGGTCGCCGTCCCGTGACCTTGTGCTGTCTGCTGTGGAAAGCCGATCTGACAGCACGGGACCCCAGGCCACAGACGGACATGTGGGAATGCAGATAGCCACGAGGACACGGGCTGGCCCCTGCTGGTGTCGGGAGGACTGGAAGGACTGGGACAAGCGGCAGGCTGTAACAACCACAATCTCAGCATCAATTAAGCAATTAGGGCCTTTTATTTCCCCTTCTAGGGAATTAGCCGGCTGAGCAGTTAAAGTGATGCTTCGGACAGGCCTGAGTGGGATTTTACATCATCCTACAATGTGAATTTGAGATGATGAGCTCACAAGGATACAATAAAGGATAAAGATGTTTTTCACATAATCAATCCAATTCCATAAATACGAGGAGCAAACAAAGAGAGGGGAGTATTTCAAAATATAAGGTCTAAAGGAAGACAGATAGTTTTCTCCCTGAGATCTTGGACAAGGAATTCCATCATATCGGAATCTACACCCACCCACCTGAGGGGGGAAGTCTAGAATTTCAAATGATCTGAGCGATTTCGCTGTAACATCTCAAGCGGCCACCATTAAAATCATTACGATCTTTAGATTCCATTACAGGAAGGGCAACAAGGATGGATGTGACACGGTTGCCTCACTCAGTAAGTATCAGAGGCAAAATTCCTCTCAGTGAGCTACGGATGTTAATTCCAGGGCAAATTGCATTACAGTAGTTGAGTCTGGAAGAGATAAAAGCTCGGATGACCTTTTGTGAGTCTGCAGAAGAGATGAACAATCTGATAGTGGTGAATATGTCAACTGGACATGTTTACTGGGATGGACATCAAGCAGACGTTCAGAGCCTGGACCTTCACACGACCCGGGAATCACGCCTCTTCATGGAATTCCTAGCCTTCCCATTTGGATGAATATTCATCACTTCACGAGTCGTGGGTGCAGAGGCTTTGCTGCATTACTACAAAATCAGAGAGCATTTCCGACTCCTAGGGTTCACTGACCGTTGAACGAGATTGTGATGCCGTGCAACACAGCACGTGTCAATATGTTTATCACGTGTACGTGAGTGTATCAGACAGACAGAAGCAGCAGTAATAAACAAGATTAATGGTAACAAACGAAGATTGATCATTACTAAAGACCACAACTCAACAGAGGAGGTGCATGTCACAAACACTTATTCTGTGCATGTGGATTCAACAAAAATATTGCTGTTACTTTGCAGATTCATATTACAATTCTCAAAGCACATTCATTTGCTTTAGTAATTATTAAGCAGCTGGTTATTTGTAGTATTTGTTTTGAATTACCAGTACTTTTTTTGCAGTTTTCAATGTAGATGATGTGACATATCATAGATAGATGGGAAGCTGGTTTCTGTTTGACTTGGATCTACTAGCAGCTCTGTCTGGAGGTCTTAGATCAAGACCCCTAGAGGAGTGTTTGTGCAACTATATGAGGACATATCCTTCAGACAAGATCAACCTGAAGACAACGAGAAGAAGAAGAAGAGCTCCAGCTGCCGTGGTGACCAGATGAGATGGCCGCTCTTGGACGTGTTACCGGGGGTTAACCGTGGACGGACACTCAGAGGATACTTCACGGCTCCCGGCCAGTCACACGCTCAAGTCCAATCACCGGAGTCCTTGTCCAGCCACGTGACCGCCAAAGTGGCTGGGCTCTTCGATGGAAACAGCCACATTCATTCTTCACATTAAGAGCTCATGAATAGATTTATATCTCTGTGGTGATTAACAGAAAAAAGGGAAGAAATGCCTGTGCTGCTGTTGAACATGAGTGATCTTCTACACATCAGCAGCAGCAGCTTCGTCGATTACTGATGTTATTGTAAATAAACAAGCAGCTTTAAGCAGACAGCTCCTTGGCACTTTTAAAGCAGGTTCTCTGGGCTCCCTCCCCACCAATCTAACTACAACTGGGCCGCTGATAACAGATCTTTTAATATTACTCTCTTCAATATCAGAGAATTGTGAAGGTGCCAGGCGGTGATATTGAGTGAGAGTTTGTGCTTTCGTCTTGGCTGGACATCAGAACTTATTAGACAGATAAATGAGAGGTGGGCTCATGTCGAACCCAGCCTCTTTCACCGCCTGTGTGTCATTTATCCATCCCCTGAATACTGGCTCAATCAGATAGCGGTCAGCCATTCAGCGCGGCCACCATGTCTCCACATTCTGACCTGCGTGAATGCTGTCAGAAGGGCCTCATTATCACTCGGGCCATTGTCTGGGAAGCTTTTGTCTCTTTAGTTCTGTTTTGTTTTGATTAAAAGGTCAGACCATGTAGTTCTTACTTAATCAATCCTTATCAAATACACCTTTTTAATCTATGGTTTCTGGTATAAATTGTCATCTTTCACTTGTTTTACGAGATTATTAATTCATATTTATATGTTTGATGAATAACAACAAGCATAAAGAGATCAAAACATAATGTTTGAGCAATAATGAAGGATTAATGAACCTAATCAAAAACATGTTTTCTAAAAAGACCCTTTTTTCCAGAGTCTTTCTGAGTTCCACACACAATCAAATCTCCATAACCAGGAAGTCTATGATAGATAAATAAATAAACAAATAAATGACTGAAATTTGCTGTCACATGTGATCTACGTGTGTTTGTGTGTTTTAATGTTGAGCCCAAAAAGAGGGTGAGAAACACTCCCTGTGTCAAACCCTAAACTGATTATTAAGTACGAGTATGACATTATCGTTAGTAAAGACCTTTAATCAGACACCTTTGAATTGAAGTGTCTCCTGTTGGTGAATGATCTTCCTCATCTGTTTGTGTGTGTGTGTGTGAGGATGTGTGTGTGTGTCTCATTCATGGTGGAGGTGGTCTTTCAGCATGTGTTCACAATTCTGATGTGACAACAAACATTTGCATGATGGGCCCAAAGCAAATGTAAAAAAAAGACATTCTTGACCAGTTTCCTGTAACCATGGTAATAGGAAGTGGCCTCAGTCACATCCCTGGATTGTGTGTTCAGGAAGTGAACTGTTTCCTGATGCTTTCCTGGCGGGGCCACACTCTTCACCATTACATCCTGGAAAGCCATGAAGACGTTTCATTTCTCCTGTGTTTCCTATTTTTCCATGAATGCGCCTGCTGCCACATCAACAAACACGTGTAAGTATTCAACTCTATGCTGTTTTCTTCATCGCTCTGTGTAAAGGTATAATTTACCCACCGTTCTGCTTCTCTAAAGAAGCATGTCTCGCATGTATGAGCACCAGGATGCTTAAATGTGTTAAGTTACTTCATTTGTCTAAGTGTAATCAATAACTATCATTAAGATAGCATTTGAAGAAATGTCTCATAAATCACCTTAAAGCATTCCGTCTGTGATTCGTAGTTTCACCTTCTAAATGGGTCTTTAAAGGAAGTAGACATTCAGTGCATTTTTGTCTGGGCTCAAGTATCATTGATTACATAAACAGAAAGAACTGCTAAGAGACAAATATGGGTGAGTTATTGATGTCTAGGAACTAAGCCTCTAAAAAGATGTATATTTCTATAAGACAAATTATATTGTAATGGCTAGACTTAAACAATACAACAAAGAATATGTTGATGGTGTCTGATCAACCAGCTTTTAAAAATGTGTGTGTGTGTGTGTGTGTGTGTGTGTGTGTGTGTGTGTGTGTGTGAGTGAGTGTGTGTGATGGGGGGCTCAATATAATGATTTTAGGTGGGATTTACGAGTAGCTCTGGTATTTTGAAAATGTTTATATCTAAAACGTACAATGAAGACCCTTTCTCTCTCTCTCTCTCTCTCTCTCTCTCTCTCTCTCTCTCCCAGTCCAGGACAGAACGACTGGTCTGGGCTATTGTTAATGCTCAGCAGGGTATGGAGGAGCCAGCGCAGCCCCCCCTGCTCCCCCAGAGCTGCACCTCTAGTGGGAAGCCTTGCTGGAGCTTAGACGCGAGGGTGGCCATGCTTTTGCTGACTCTGGCTGGAGTCGTGATCCTGCTGCTGCTCTACAGGCTGCTCCAGCTCAGACACAGGTAGCTCCTTCACATGGGGGCCTTTCAGCTGTGTAAACCTCAGAGATTACACATATTCTTTCATTCACGAGGCTCGGCCACAACAGAGTTGACCTTTTACCAAACACAAAGCATTCGTCTTCTGAACGAGGTTCCTTTAAATTGACATTAAATACAAACAGGTTTATATTTGCAGTTTATGTCGCTGAAAGATCACTGATGACAGCCCTTCTTGTGAGTGGACAGATGCAAAATCAGCAGAATAAAGCAGGAGGTGCTGCGCTTGTGAGCAGTTGCTGGGCAGAGTTAACTGTTAGACCTCCAACAACTGTTTACCATCTTATTCTGCTCCTCCAGTCAACACTGTGATGATTTGAGAGTGCAGACGTTTTATCTTGCCCCAGATGAAGTATGCAGGATTTCATTTTGGGGGTGATCCGGAAGAAATCCTAGTTTCTGGATCACTTTGAAATTTTTGTTAACATTGTGGTAAATGGGGCCAAAAGGAATTGTTGTGCTTGGTGGTGGTTTCAAGTTCTACATCTGATTGGTGTCACAAATCGATCCAGCTGAATAACACTGATAGTTTTAAATGTGGTATGATTGCATGATTCTGATGAGGGTCTATTTCTCGTTTCTACTCTCCTTTTTTTAACCCTGGGGGTGCCTGTGTCTTCCAGTCAGTAGCATCGCTCCCATTTAACTAGTTTTGATACCACCAGGTCAGAAAGTTGTATTCCATTAAGTCAAATCAAAGAACAGAGATGCCTATGTGGGTAAATAATTGCATTCTTCAACTGGAAAAGGTCATCAGATGATCAGTGTGTGATGCCAATTTTAATATTTTAGTTTCATTACAGTTATTAGACAATCGCTGTTGAACTAAAATCTGAATAAACAGATTTCATCCTGTGTCCCACAGGCTGAGACTGGCGAGGGCGAGGCATGCCCTGGAGTACTACAGCTTTTTCCACAGTGCCACCTACACGCTCAAACATCCACCTGACGACCACCCATCCAAGATCCAGATTCCTGAAGCCACCCCGGCTCTCCAAAGTGTGATTGAAGCGGTGCCCACTGTCATAGTCCCTCTGCCGCCTCCACCAGGGGACCCCCCACCCCCCCTGCTACCTCCACCGCCCCCTGTAATGCCCCCACCCTCTCTCCCTCCAGCCCCACCTGTGCTGGCCTTGCCTTTACCGTTACCCATCATCCAGACCACTCCTCCCAGCCCTCACCTGTCATGGGGGCCTGCTCGGATGCAGACGTGTACTCTCGGATCGGAGCATTCAGACCCTCAAGACTGTCCAGCCTGTCCACCCAGTCAAAAGTCATCCTGTTCGAGCACTCGTCTCTCTGACCTCTGCTCCATCTTCTACAGATGTGTGAAAAACCATCTGATCATCTGCATGTTAGTCATCTGTTAGTTGTATAATGTTTCCTTGATTCATTCACCTCATGGTGATCTCCAGGCTTCCTACCTGTGGTGGAAACATTGTTTTGAGAAAAACTAAAATTTTTTGGTTGGCTGAATTTATGGCTTGTTCAATGAGACAATCAAACTTCACTAGTCTAAGTTTTAAATACAGTTTAACTGCTGAAATGTACTGAAGCAATGTGGACTTGGACCTTATGTAAGTGGGTCATAATGACTATTTAGAGGAGTCACCTTAAAGGTACCCTGTGCCATTATGCCAACCTGCTTGGATGTCCTTTGATGCTTGACTTCTTTTGATGTTCAAAGGAAATAAAAAACAGAGTAAGCTTGTGCCTCCCCTGAATGTTTCCACTACTGTCAATTCTCAGAAATTGTACCAGTTTGGACAGAACAAGTTGATACACTGAGCAGAATTCATGTTTGTGTTGTGGGTGTTAACTTACAGACACTGACAACTGGGCTCATTGTTTCATACACCTCTTCTGTGTAAACAAAACCAAAGGGCCGTAGGCATTTGCCTGGATTGCTTACCCTGTTGTTGCATCTCTGCTTGATTTCTGATTATTTTCTTGCCTGCCTTCACACACACACACACAAACACACACACACATACAAAACACACACACACGAACCAAAGCAATACTCTATTATTTATCCACAGGGTTTGATATGAGCTTGGCCCACACTTTTCAGCTACAATTCCACAAAGATTTCCACAAGTTTTAGAAGAATGTGCAAGAGAAACAGATGTTAGAAGAGAAGACCTGGATCACAAATCTGCTCTAATTCATCCCAAATGGGTTCTATCAGATTGCGATCAGGATATTCAAACCAAGTCATGTTCTTCTACATCAAACTCCATCATCCATGTCTTTATCTTTATGGACCTCTCTTTGTGAGTGTGGTGCACAATCATGTTGGAATAGGAAGAGGCCACCCCCACACTGAAAGTGTCCAAAGTGCCTTGGTATGCTGAGGCACGAAGAGTTCCTTTCACTTGAAGTAAGGGCGGTGCCCAACTTCTGAAAAACAACCCCACAGTATAACCCACCAAAACTTTACATATTGACACAATGCAGTCAGATAAGTACCGTTCTTCTGGCAACCACCAGATCCAGACTCATTGATCAGATTACTAGACAGAGAAGCAATATTGGTCACTCCAAAGTCTGAACTATTCTGGAGCAGGTGACTTGCCTTACACCACTGCATCTGGCACTTTGTAAGTTCTGTCACGGACCAGACGAGAACCCACGACCGACACCAGAGTTCAGTTTGACACCTCTTTATTAGCAGAGTTGTTCAGGGACAGAAGGTAGTCAGGTTTGCCTTGGAACAGAAGCAAACAGCAGGTCAGGGACAGGCAGGGAGCGTCATGTGAAACACAGAGGACAATCTGGCAGAGGTGAAATGTTTGACCGGGATTTAAATAGGCCACATGATTGGCCTGATTGGCCACAGTTGTGCAGTGTCGAGGTGGATCCAAGGGCGGGGCTGCCCACAGCTGTGACAGAGTTCCCTGTTCTTGAGATAACCTGAACTTTAAACAAAACCATAAATGAATAGAATTTTATTGGTTATTATCAACACAAGCAGTTGTCAATAAAATGGAAAACATTTATATTAATCTCATAAATATAAAACCTGGATAAGGCAATAAGTCACATTAACTGTGAAAATATCTGATAATGGACATGAAAGTATATATAGCCTGACATTTTGCTACTCTCAGAGCTAGACTAGACCAACCACCTCCTCAGGTAAGTGGAGTGGTTCTGGAAGAGGGAACGCCCATCATCAGACATCTCCCCTTAAGAGGGGTTGAGTGAAGAGGAAGGGCTCTTGGATGTGCAGGCACCTCTGCAGGTTGGTCAGGATGTTGGTGATCAAAGTCAGCAGTTAGGGCAGGGTCAAGAGTGTGATTAGCTGGAACCCAGGACCACTACTCCAGCCCGTACCCCTCCCAGTCCACCAGATACTGGATCTCCATTCCTAAGAGTGAGGGTAGGTGGAGCTACAGGAACCAAAAGGCTCTCCTGAACCTGTTTCATACTGGAAATGTGGAAGGTTGGATGGATGCTATGGACTGAGTTTGAGCCATACTGTGACTGGATTAACTATCTTTTTGATGGGAATAGGACCAATGAATTTAGGTGCCAGTGAAGGGACGGCTTATGTCATTTATGTAGGTCTCCATTGCTTTTCTCCAGTGGCTGTAATGTGCGAGTCGCAGTAGAGGGTTTTGGATCGGTCAGAGGTCGATTGATGGGGGAGGCAGGAACAGATGTGGAGCTCACCCTATCTCCATGTCTAGTGGTCTATTGGAAACAAAATGGCTTCACCAAAATATATGCACAATCTCAGCGCCTGACGATGCCAACGCTCCTCAGGAGTCAGTCAAGCGTGGCCCGACTACAAGGATTCAGAATCAGTGACCTGTGGGCTTGATGAGGAGACTGGCCTTGTGACAGTAGCTGAGTCCATGAGGGAACAGGACGTGAAGAGCCTGATGCCCGCTGACTCCTCTCCCCTCTTCAGGCTAGAAGGATGGACGACTCAACAAACCCATCCAAAGAGGAAAGGAGTTTGTATGACACCCGTTCATCATTGATGTAATTGGCCGAGCTGTGAAGAAATCATCACAAAGAGCTGAAGAGTTTTAGTAACAGGGACAAGCTCTGGTCCTTACGACTTCTCAGGGCCCCTGCTCAGCAGGGACCCCCAACCAGTCAGACCTCTCCTACCAGGTCATTTGTGGCAAATGCAACCTTAGTGGTGACTGTGGCAAACATGTGGTTGGAGGGAAAACAATAGAGTTAGTAAGGATGATTCAGAATTCCTCCTACAGCCTTCCGGAGTCCCAACTCAAAGTTGTAGCCACTGAATCTGAAGAAGCTCCAAGGTCAACGGTGGACTGAGCAACAAAAACCAGTTTGCCTTAGAGACAGAGGCCGGGTGGTGGTCAAGAACCCCCTCAAAAGAAACCAAGAATGCCATTTCTGTTGTTTCTGAGTTGAAGTGTGGAGCATATACATAACCACAAGTCCTCGCAGCAGCTTCCATCATTGCCTGACAACCAACTGACTAGTCCGACCTTTTGCCTCTAATCTAAAACGTGAGAGTTCTTTCTGATTTGCTGTTGGTTTTGCTCTCAGGGGCCAGCATAGCTGTCTTGTATCTGCAGCCTAATAGTAACTTTACAAATGAGCTGCCTTTGAATGTGTGGTTTATTGGGCTAAAAACAACACGCTTGTGTTTCATAACTATTATTTATTATTTTATAGTATTCTCTTGTGTGCTTACTCTCTCTGCAGAAAGACAGTTAATTTAATCAGCGCCTGTCCTGCAGCCTAGTCTCTTAATGGGTTGTAATATGAGCTGGATAGAAATGTGTATCAACACAGTGGTGTAACAATGTGATGAAAGTGAAAATGAGAGGCTGATCAGTTCAAATCAATTCATTTTTATTTACAATAACTATTCTAAGTGCTTTACAGAAATCCAGGGCCTGACTGACTGTTATACAAGGTCTCAGATGAAATATGACTAGTTTATATATAGAAAAAATCTCAGATATATTATCCTGTTACTGATTCTATAAATCCTATTTCCATCAAATCCTTTTCTGATCTCACTTAATTGATGTAATTTTGCCTTCATATATGATGTTTAAGTTCACAGTGTGTGCCAGCAGCAGACTATCAAACTCACAGAAATGATAAGATACATGAAGATACCTGCAACAAACACACACACAGTTATTAGGGGGTCTGTCAGAGGGAGTTTGCTGCTCTGGTCAGGCGCTCTGGGCATTTAGGGGTTAGGTACCTTGCTCAAGGGGTACCTCATCAGTATTCTAATCTAACCCTAACCTGGCATCCCTCCTGTTCCCAGTCCACCCCACCCCCCGAAATAAACAACAAACTGAATAAATCCCTTCAAACAAACTACATGAGGAATGTTGAGGGTGTCTAAACTTTATCAATCTTACCACGTGTATCCTCTGTTGTTTTTGGGTGGTTGGTTGACCCTCCATGAGAGAACCACATCACGAGGGTGTGGGCGGAGTTACAGCGTTGTTATGCTTTGGTTTCTTTAGTTTGGATTATTAGGAGCATCTCAGCTCTGTGAAGGGTTCTGCATGTTTGGTGGTACCCTGGTAGGATCTCTATTCTGTGAGTGGACAGCTTCTCTGAGAGTGACAGAGATGCAGGTGACAGCGTCATCATGAAAGTCCATCAGCATCCTCCAGTGACGGAGGTGTGACTTTTATCTTATGATTACAGTAAAAGCAGCTGTGAGAACACCTGCAGGGGATCAGATATCAGCGCCCTTGGTCAGGACATCAGTCTAAAATGGAAGCATGGACTCAAAAGATGACAAAGCTCAATAACGGGAGGTAAAACATGAATAACAGCTGCCATGAATGAGCACACAGCTTAATAAAACATCTACATCTGCCAGTCTTAATAAAACATCTGCTGAAGCAACATCTGGAGTGCAGAGAAATGTCTTCTGCAGTACAACTGCATCACTGTTGCACATTTGGTTCAACCTTGAAGACTAATTTCATTAGTTTTTTGAGTTGCAAACACACATAATTTCACCAAAGTATTGTTTACGTTTATGTGAGTTTAACACTGCAGAAAAAAACTGATTTTGTTTTCTTCTTGATTATCTCGATGCTGCTCTTGACCCTCATGTCTGCTCTGAAGACAGTTAACAGTCTGGTTCCTGTTTGGTGTCTCTGAAAAGCCGTAACGTAATGCCTCTGACAGCAGACTGCTGCCGGCACGACCCTGGGAAAAACAACGACGGCACAATTCAAGAGCTCACAGATGAAATTTAATCCACACTCTTCACCTCCTCCAGTGAGCAATACAATTTACAGCCAAGTGCATCCAGTGGAAGTCCCTGAGAATCCGCACTGGTGCCTGCTGCGACCAGACTGCTGCCATTGTGCTTGTGCACGCTCACGTGTTTTTGGCTTTTATGGGGACAAAAAAGTCAATTTTCTGTCACAGTGGTGTGTTACTCTCCTTTCAGGTTTCTGATATATTTTTCAGATATCTCAGAATCATCTTCTGTCTGTTTAAAGAGTGTTTATTTTAGAGCAACACAACCTGTAGACCTTCTTTCATCCAAAAAAGGAAAAGGGAACATTGTATCATGATGTCACAATTAAGTTCTCTAAAACATCTGACTCATATTATTTTAGGATTTAATAAACAGGGTTGGAACAAACACCTTTTTACCAAGATGGTATTAATGTTTTGTATTAAATAGGGAAAATATATTTTAGCCTGTAGTGAGATTCTTCTCAACAGAAATTGTATAAAATCATTTAAATTCTTGTTAATTGAAACTGTTATTTTTTGATGCCCGTTAATGGAGTGGCTGTTCACTGTTTCAAACAATTAGTTTTTGTGATTTTCCCCAAATAAACCCGTTTTTAAAATGTATTTTATTTTCTTAAAGCTTCTGATGACGTCATCAGATCAACATGGATGAAAAGAGCTCGACCAGTCTGATCTGGAAAAGTAATTCAACCCCAGAAGCATCAGTGTCATGATAAATGGTTACGGTGGACCCCTGACCCGCCACCACCACCACCAACTGGGAGTCAAGTTCATCTGAACTGGTCCTGGACCCATTTGAACTGGGAACTGTTAATAACCTTCTTGTCCAGCTGACAGAACCACCAGCATTGGATCTCAAAGGCCCTGAAGTCCAGGAGATGCCTCCAGAAGAGAGATACCACCAGAAGAGAAGAGCTCCAGCAGAGAGGGGCTCCAGGAGAGAGATACCTTCAGAAGAGAGGAGCTCCAGCAGAGACATGCAGAGAGGGAAGGGCTTTAGTTCCTGCTGGCCTCAGGTGAAGTCCAGGAGATACCCCCAGAAGAGAGATACCTCCAGAAGAGAGATCCCTCCAGCAGAGATGTCCAGGAGTGATGGGCTTTAGTTCCTGCTGGCCTCAGGTGAAGTCCAGGAGATCCTTCCAGAAGAGAGGGGCTCCAACAGAGAGGGGCTCCAGTAGAGATGTCCAGGAGTGACGGGCTTTAGTTCCTCCTGGCCTCAGGTGAAGTCCAGGAAATCCCTCCAGAAGAGAGGGGCACCAGCAGAGAGGGGCTCCAGCAGAGAGGGGCTCCAGCAGAGAGGGGCTCCAGCAGAGAGGGGCTCCAGAAGAGACGTCCAGGGAGTGATGGGCTTTAGTTCCTGCTGGCCTCAGGTGAAGTCCAGGAGATACCCCCAGAAGAGAGATACCTCCAGAAGAGAGATCCCTCCAGCAGAGATGTCCAGGAGTGACGGGCTTTAGTTCCTCCTGGCCTCAGGTGAAGTCCAGGAAATCCCTCCAGAAGAGAGGGGCACCAGCAGAGAGGGGCTCCAGAAGAGACGTCCAGGAGTGACAGGCTTTAGTTCCTGCTGGCCTCAGGTGAAGTCCAGGAAATCCCTCCAGAAGAGAGGGGCACCAGCAGAGAGGGGCTCCAGAAGAGACATCCAGGGAGTGATGGGCTTTAGTTCCTGCTGGCCTCAGGTGAAGTCCAGGAGATAGTCCAGGAGATACCTCCAAAAGAGAGGGGCTCCAGCACAGAGGGGCTCCAGCAGAGACATCCAGGAGTGACAGGCTTTAGTTCCTGCTGGCCTCAGGTGAACGTCTGCAGAGGCGAAGTGGAGAAGATGGAACCCAGAGCTGCTGGTGTGTGAGCGGGCAGCTGTGGGCCCTCAGCTCTGGGCCCCTCACCTCTGTGTTCCTGTGTGCCAGTAGACCTTTGATCAGGTAATTGCCCCTTCGGTTTCAAGACTACGCGCCCCTCATGTGTTGCCATGGTGACCATCTCTCGATGCTGCATCTGTGTGGCCCTTTCACAGCCCTTAAAAAAACAAAACAACAAGGAATAAGGAGAGTGGTCAGTGAGTGTGTGTATGTGTGTGTGTGTGTGTGTGTGTGTGTGTGTGTGTGTGTGTGTGTGTGTGTGTAAAGTGTCTGTTTTTTGCACAAAACACCTTAAACCCCCCTCAAACTCAAATTCAAACTGTATCCTCATGAAGTTGTGGAGTCATTAGTTAGTTAGTTAGTTAGTTAGTTAGTTAGTTAGTTAGTTAGTTAGTTAGTTAGTTAGTTAGTTGTCTGTCTGTGTTCTGGTAAAATAGTTTGAAAATTGATGAAAAGAACTGTTGACAAGCCAAGAAACAGATGATTGAATTTTGGTGACATTTATGTGTAAGTATATATATTTATACACGTGTATATATACATATATCTTCTTCTTTCACTTTAGGGGTCACCACAGCGAAGCATTTGCCTCCATTTTACCCTGTCTTCTGCATCTTCTTCTCTCAGGCCAACTACCTTCATGTCCTCTTTCATCTATAAACCTCATCTTTGATCTTCCTCCAGGCCACCTCCCTGGCAGTTCCAAAGTCAGCATCCTTCTACCAACATATTCACTCTCTCTCTTCTGAACATGTCTGAACCATCTCAGTCTGGCCTCTCTGACTTTATCTCCAGAGCCTCTAACGTGTGCTGTCCCTCTGATGGACATTTTAGCTCACACTCTCGTAGCACACATCACACCTGACACGTTTCTCCACCCGTTCCAGCCTGCCTGTACCTGCTTCTTCACCTCTTCTCCATACTGTCCGTTGTTCTGGACTGTTGACCGTCAGTACTTAAATTCCTCCACCTTCTTTATCTCTTCTCCCTGAAGCCTCACTCTTCCACTCGGGTCCGTCTCGTTCACACACTCACTGTGCTGCCCTCATGGGTGAGTCCTTGCAGCCATCAGATGTGACATTGTGATACAATGAAAAATCATTTCTGGAGTGTCATGAATAATTTATAATAAATACTAAATTATTACTGGCGTTCTTTTGAAATGTCAGACGGATGGATGGATGGATGGATGGATGTCAGCTCCAGCTGCTGGTGGAATTTTCACCTTAAATTGACTTTTTAAACTAAATCAAAAGAGCTGCTGTGTCCAGAAACATGAACATGGACCTAAAGTGCAGCTGAACTTCATTGGAGTTTTTATTTTCTTGCGGTTAAGGTGAAAGCGTGGTGGGAGACTGCTGCTCCTGTCCTTTAATGTCTGTCACTCAATATTTTTGTCAGTGCTGACGACACCAGCCGTCTTTGCCTGGTGATTATTTAGCAGATGAACCTTATAACTTCAGTTATCATGAAATTTAAAGTTATATTCAAGATAATATGGAGGGTTTTTTTTTAATGTTTTAACTGTGTATTATAGATGATACTGTTCAAATAGACCTTTCATATTTTTTAAACGACTTCATTAGTTAATGAATTTATATTTGGTATAAATTATCAATGTCCTGGTTTTTCAAAGCCCAACAAAATTTCATAATTGATCTAATATCTAATTGTATTCAGTTTCTGCAAAAAAGAGCAATTACAATTAGATCAAATAATTCCAAAAATTGAAGAAAAATCATGTGGATGAGGCTTCAAATTTTAGGCAAATTGATGGCAAAAAACTATTATATATATATATATATATATATATATATATATATATATATATATATATATATATATATATATATATATATATAAACTGTCATTCATCATAAATTCACTTCAAAAAACTGACCCACAAATCTCTGAAAAAATTATTCTTTATTGAATTTTACAGAACACATGAGGAACAGGGAGCTTCAGTCAGATGATCTATGCATAGACCGACTACAAACACGATTTAATATTGTAGGAATGATGATGATGATGATGATGATGATGATGATGATGATGATGATGATGATGATGCCGAAGATGATGGGAGATGAAAACCGTTTGAGCCCTGTTATGGTTCTTTTTATTTATTTTTTCTTTTTTGCTTTACTCTTGGTTTTAGCCTCCGTTTCTCCGTTTTCAACATTCGCTTTGTGCATTTTTAACTGGCTGCTTGTTTTCACGATCTCCCATCACGGTCTGCAAAAGTGACACTTGAGTATCTTCTTGAAGGCGCTCTGGAAGTCTTTGTTGAAGTAAGCGTAAATGATGGGGTTGAGCAAAGAGTTGGAGTAGCCCAGCCAGTTGATGACGTCCCTGAGCCAGGGGGGCATGTAGCACGACTCCTGGCAAAAGGGCATAACGAGGGCGACGATGAAGAAGGGCAGCCAGCACAGGATGAAGGTCCCCATGATGATGCCCAGAGTCTTCACCGTTTTGCGCTCCCGCGCCAGCGCGATCTTCCTCTTGGTTTCGGTCGCCTTCTCGTGCCTGTTCTCGAACAGCGGCACCGTGCTGGGGGTGTTGGGCAGCGGCAGGTTGCCTTTGGAGTTGCTCTGCACCTCGATAATCTCCAGGGATTCGCCCTCCTCCGCGTGTTTCACCGCGCCGTTGACGTTCGGCAGCGGTCGCGGCTCCACGCTCCTTTTCCAGGACCTACCCTGCGCGTCTGCAGGAGTCTTTCGGTGGAATATCGCGGGGGATAAAGCCCGACAAGAGTCGGACACTTTCTTTTTCTCGGATTTACGCACCGTTCGTCTGATCCGAAACCTGGCCGCTTTGAAGATGCGACCGTATAAAACCAACATGAGCGTCAGGGGGATGTAAAAAGCTCCAAAGGTTGAATAAACCGTGTACCAGGGATCTTGCGTGATCTTGCATTGTCTGGGGTTGGCTCTGTCCTCCGCTACGCTGCTGGGCTGAGAGCGCATGATCAACATCGGCGGGATCGAGATGGAGAAGCCGACGAGCCAGGTGACGCTGATGAGGACGGCGGCTCTCCTCGGCGTCCTCTTCTTCATGTAGTCTATGGGCTCGGTAATGGCCCAGTAGCGGTCCAGGGCGATGACGCACAGGTGCAGGATGGACGACGTGCAGCACAGCATGTCCAGAGAGATGAAGATGTCGCACGGCACCTGTCCGAGCGTCCAGCGGTTCAACACCTGGTAGAGCGCCGCCATGGGCAGCACCAGCACCGACACCATCAGGTCGGTGACCGCCAGGGAGCCGATCAGGTAGTTGGCCACATTCTGGAGAGAGCGCTCCAGAGCTATGGCCGCGACCACGCACGCGTTCCCAAATATGGAGCAGAGGATGAGCGCGCCGAGCAGGAAGGACGTGGCCACTTGGTAACTCAGTTTCACCTCCTCGTCAAGTTCGGAGGTGGTGTTGGCCGGGCCGTCCCAGGGAGTCCAGTCCGTCGTGTTGTTTGCGCCCTCCATCGTTGGTGAGCCGCCGACGTTTGGGAGCGCGTCCGTCACTTGTTGGAGAGCCGGCCGCGCGTCTCGCCGCTGCGCCTGGAGGAGCGCATGACGCGCAGAAGAGCGAGGCTGCTGGTGCACAGTGAGGCTGCACTTTTATACCAGCGGTGGAACCTGCGTCATGAGGAGGCACCAGCGTCCCTGCATCATCAGCATTTGGCTGATTTCAACGGGCCACTCTGAACCAGTGGCCCAAAATTCATTCGCTTTATTATCCAAAAAACTCAACTGGTGCTCTCACGTTACGTTTGATCATTGTGGAGTTATTATTAATATTATTAAGATGTGTTCCTACATATTCTAAACTCATTAAATGCACTTATATATGTCAGAATGTTCTGTTTGTTTGAAACACATTTTACATGCATGATGCAAATGACATAACTAATAATAATAAATAAATAAATAAATAATAATAAATAATAATCCTAATAAATAAAATAATAATTATAATGAAACACTAATACATATTTAAAACAAAATGTAAAAAATTATGATCAACTATTCCAGCCATTGATGCACGTATAAAAGCTATTTATTGTCTTTACTTGTGAGGAATTTTAACACAGATTTGGACATCGTGAACATCAATAATGCAAAGTTTATTATTTGAATAATGCAAAATAACGAGAGGCAGCTCAAACTTCATATTTACGATTATGGAATCTGGTATTTTCATCAGCGTGAAAGATGATAAAAGTCTGTCAGCCGAGATCTAAAGAGGATGCTGAAGAGCAGGAGTAGGCCTACACGATCAGTTATGTAGTGTTGGATGGTCAGAATGTCTGATGACTTTTATCCAGCTACCACCGAAAAAATGACGCACAGCACCTTTCATAAAAGCCGAAATGTTGCAGAAGACATTTTTTAGAACAACATATATTTTAGAACAATAAAACCCATGCTGGTTCAAATCATTTAAATATCAGTATGTCAGTATTTAACAGGGGATGTTTTAGGAATCCCAAAACCGAACATTTCTGGAGATCTGTGATGTATTTAATGATGATTACATTTGATTTCAACAACAATGACAACAACAACAACGATAACGATAATAATAATAATAATAATAATAATAATAATAATAATAATAATAAAAAAATACATGTATGTATGTTTACCTCCGCCAAGGAGGTTATGTTTTTGCCGGCGTCTGTCTGTCTGTCTGTCTGTCTGTTAGCAACGTAACTCAAAAAGTTATGGACCGATTTTGATTAAATTTTCAGGATTTGTTGGAAATATGAAAAGGAAAAACTGCTTTAATTTTGGGGGTGATCCGGAAGAAATCCTGGATTCTGGATCACTTTCAAATTTTCGTTAACATTGTGGTAAATGGGGCCAAAAGGAATTGTTGCGCTTGGCGGAGGTCTGCGCTCTCCGAGTGCTTTCTAGTTCATGTTTGGATTTAGAGACAAATCCTGCATTATTAGGGGTCAACCGGGGTGACACCGCCACCTGGCGGTAGATTTTTACCATTACACGTTGTAAAATATTAAAATGAAACTGGTTTATAGATTCATTTACCTAATTATCCAAAGAAATACAAGACCCTGCTCAGTTTTTACAAAGCATATTCTGAAGCGTTTGTAATTTGAGTAAAAAATCGGCTATTTAATTTTTTGTTACTGACTTTGGAGTACATTTTGCTGTCTTACCGCTGTAGTCCTTTTAATATATAAAACAGATTGAAAAATAATTGTCTAATCCCACTTGATATAAAAATACTGGTTGAGTTTTTTTTTTTGAGTATATCAGTTGTTAATAAATAATGCAAACATTTACTGTCCATCTTGTGACCAATACAATTGCCACAAATTAGTTATTTAATTGTCACCTTAATCATTTCTAATAATTAAGATGTCTCTCATCTATGGGTATTTTCAATGCTGTCAGACTTGTGTTAATCCCTGATTGAAGTATTTATAAAATTAAATAATAATACGAGGGCCTTCTTTAAAACGGTGTCGGTCCATAAGACTCGTCGTAGTGATAGAGTTTTTGTGAAATTATCTACAAATACTAACAAACTAAGCTGTGAGTTTAAAAAAACACACTTGTGAGGGATTTGTCGATGTTGGTCTGGGGGTTTGTGGAGTGACAATTTATCGGAGAATTAAACCAAAACTGGGATGAAGCAAAAGAAGAATGGAAGGGCTGCACTCAGAAAACTAGATGAAGACTGAAGATGAAAGGTTTTGATTGGGTTTAAGGTGATATGAGATGAGTGATAGAAGTTCAATGGTTGTCTGTCAGGAACAGAGAGATCACCAACGAGACATTACAAACATGGACACATTTTTGTAAAGGGAAGCTGATTTGGTGCTAAGCCTGAGAGGGAGCAAAGATTCAGTAAAAAGTTCTGAAATTTGTAAAACTTGGGTTGACTGGAGTCATTAGAGGGACAGGATGAAGGAAGAAGATCACAGTGGTCTGTTTAAATTCTCAACAAGAACAAATCCTCAAGTTCCATCACAACCAGAACTAGAACGTTGCAATCACATTCCAGAGAAGATCGGGGAGTAAACAGTGATCCTACCATTGGCAGTGACGAGGATTATGATAAAGGTAATTAACAATATAATAATTGATGTATCAGTAGAGATCTGAATGAAACTGTAAAACTAACAAATTTAGAGAGAAAGAACATGTTAGTGCCACGATGGACAGCAGAATGTAGGCAAGTAATAACAAGTACAGTGTAGCTTTTAAACTAAAATACAAAAAACAAAGAAAATAACTATGAACGTTAAAAAAATTCATAGAATATAAAAGAGAGCAGGGAAAGGTCAGTGAAACAATTCAAGATGGTAAAATAATGATGGTTTTGTGAAGCCAAACATATGAATAAAGTCAGAGTGATTAGAAGCAGGAGTGCAGTTCAGAGTGGAGCTCTCCTGTATTAAAACATTAACGGACACAGTCAGCGATGAAGAGGAGGCGATACAGGACTGGAGAAATCAATGAGCAACTCTCAGAGGAGGTTAAAAAGAAAAGCAACTAAACAAGTGCACAACTCAGGTGTATGTAGAAGGTAACCAAGAGCATGATGGCAGCAGAAATACAACATTTTCACTGGGTTAACTAAATAGAACAACACATAAAGCGAAAATAACGAGTACAGATAAAATGAGTTATCGTCATTGACTTCATATCAACTGTGAACCGCCTGGTTCACAGAAGTAGAACACGTTCTCTTTCAGGGGCCAAAGTGTCAAACGCAGGAAAGCAAAATAATTTCTCTGAAGTAAAATTAATTTAAAAGGCTTATTGAGGGGTTGAGAAATTGAGGCGATGGTGTATTTGGGGCCATTTTTTGATTTCATTATTTTTTAGATGTTTTAGCGCTGCACGCTCTGGTCCAGGAGGTGGCGGTGGTGGACCTTCCTGTAGTTCACCAGTGGCCTGAGAGGAGGGAAGAAGAAGAAGTCCTCCTCAGGTCGGGAGAACAGCCTTTGATCATCAAAGACTCTCTTTGAAGTCACACGAGGTCTGGAAGCACAGCTGCTCCGCTGCTTTGGTAGCTGTTAACATCGTCATCCTGGTAATGTCAACATGTGTGATCATATGTGACGTATAAGACTCATCTATGTGTGTATGTATGCATGTATCTAATCTATCCATCTATTGATCTATCGATCATTTATCTATCGATTATCCATCTATAATCTATTGATCTATCTATCTAACTACCCATCTATCTATCGGTTGATCATCTATTATCTATCTATCTGTGTATTTATGCACATGTACTGACAGATGTGTTTTTTTTGTGTGTAGTGTAGACCAGTTTTATTATACCAGCTATTTGCCTAATAGTTGAGATAATTTATATTTTTAGAGGAGGCAGTGGTGAATAAGTGTTCGTTTTCATGTTCCTTGTGTTTCCACAGATATTTGGAGGAGTGTGTGTGAACCATGCTCCGGTGCAGGAGGTGTCGGAAGGGAATCCTAGATTCAACATCTCTGTTAGGGGTCAGTCAAAAGTTCTACTTTTGTCCATTTGAGTCGAGTTGTGTTGTTTTCTGCCCGCATGTGTGGCTTTTTCTCGTCACTGTGGAACGTAGCTCAATAGATTTTTTAAGAGAATCAGTTGTTTATTTCCAGGAGACAGCACGTGACTTTCTTACACCTTGTTTATCTTTAAAAGTGGGACGAGGACACGGATGAAAGTCCAGCAGCCGTTTGCAGCCTTTGGCATGTGAATGTTGACGCACTGCCAGACTGGATGTTGACGTTGGTTCACCAGGTATGTGTGTCAGCAGGGACAGACACAGTCCATGCCAATTATTTTACCTTCTAAAAATTAGGTTTTTGTGCCTAGAATCGCTTCAAGTTCTTGTTTTTTTAATCTTACATGGCAGTTTTATATTGGTAATATGTTTACGTTGTTTCAAACTCCTTGGGGGTGTGTCTATGGACTAAAAATCACCTTGACTGCAGTTTTCGGTGCATTTGTGTTGTATTTTCGTCGCGATATGATTCCTTGTGTCCGTCGTCAGGCTCAGTGGACCGCAGGAAAACTCAACTGTCACAACTGCTCCGCTCGGCTGGGGGGCTTCAACTTCATACATCATTTTGAGTGTCCCTGCGGCCAAGACGCGACCGTTCACCTCAACCGGAGCCGCGTGGATGCTGAGCACCAGCGGTGTCTCTTGCTGGTCCAGCCCAGGATGACGGCGTCGAGGAAGGATCCCTGTCATCTGCTCCCACTCGAGTCTCAGATTAAAGAGTCCAACCAAACGAGACTGCAGAGCCTCAACTATGTGGCAGGCGGCGCTGCCGTCTCCTCCAGCTCGCCGTCACCCGGTGAGACCAGCCGGTTGTTCTCCTTCAGCCCGCTGTACTGCATCAGGAAGCAGAGGCAGCCCAGCACGGAGGATGTGGCCGCCATCAGGTCTTCCTGTTTTTGCTCCACGGGCCCTGCAGACTCACCGTCTCCGTGGCTGCAGGGCACAGAGGCGGGGGGGCGCGCCCGCGGCGGGCAATCAATGCCAGCGCAGCTCGGCACTGCCTTTGAAGCCCCTGTCAGCGCTGGTCCTCTCACCTCCACCAGGAGGCTCTGGCGTCCACCTCAGCACGCGCTGGAGGACTACGTGTCTTCTGTGGAGACCTCGGACGTCCATGAAGTCCCTGGCTCCTACCTGCCCTCCAGAGCCAGTCCTGGTCCTGATACGGTTCCAGAGGGAGATGAGCAAGTGAGCATATGTAATGTTTAATTAACAGCAACTGCATTGTGGGAGTTTCAGCTTCAGTCCAACAATTCAAAACACCGTCTCAGCTGAACCTCTCATCGCCGATAAGGCTTTAATTTAGTTTAGTGACGTCATTCTTGTAATTTCACAGATCAATTACAAAATCAGATTACACATTGGTTGATTTCTTCACCTGTTCCACGCTGGCCCACAAATTCCTGATGTATCGGATCAAATTCGTTGATTGTTAGCAGCTCAATGTGTGTTTTTGGGAGTTAGTTTCACGACAGTGTGTTGTCTCCTTGGACTGAGGCTGAAGCTATTCTGAACTCATTGGCATTGAACAAACTGAGCAAGAGGGAGAAGAACCGTCTGAAGGGCCTTCGGAGGAAACAGAGGAAGAAAGAGCGATGGCTGCACAGTCAGCTGGAGAAGGTGAGCCTCACTGGTCCATGGCTCTGAACAAACCTGTCACCTTCATGACCCAGAATAGCTGCATGTGCTTCTGTCCACGTTTGGGCTGCAGGCTGCAGAGTCGCTGCAGGACAGCGAGGAGGACGGCGAGGGCCAGGAGGGCCTCACCTGTGCCGTGTGCCTTGACATCTATGTCTGCCCGCACGTTTGTCAGCCCTGCGGCCACTCCTTCTGTGAGCCGTGTCTCCGCACCATCGCCAACAACCGACCCATGAGCACGCCCTGCCCGCTCTGCCGGACCCTGATCTCACACACCGACTTCAACAAAGGTGAAAAGACTCTTAGCAAACTGCCTTATGGCCCTAAAATCAGCTGCAGGCTGCCAGAGTTTGGTTTTTCAGACTGTTTCGTGCAGCAAACACGCGCTCTTCTTCCTCTTCCTCCTCCTCAGAACTCGATCGCACAGCTCAGAAGCGCTTCCCCAAAGTCTATTGCACCCGCAAGCAGAACTTTAAGAGCGCATCGTGTGCAAAGTGGCCTCTGCCCAGCAGCCGTAAAAGCTTCTGCACCTTCTGGAGTAAGAAAACAATCTTTTCCTGTTCTGATACACGTATGTGGTGAGGATCCTCTTTGAACAGTGAATAACCTGGTTTCCATCTGTCCTCACGTGTTCTGCGTTCGTGTTCAACTCAGAAAAACAAAAGTTTTATTGGCCGCTGCATAGCCCAGTGGCTCCAGTAAACTTTTCTAACTGTTGACAATAAAAGCAACGATGACAGTTACTTTGCTGTGCACAACAAAAATATTTGCCTCAGTAAAATATTTTATAGGTCATATATTTGGCAATAATAAAAAACTCTTAAAGTACAAACTCAGAGAGCAGGAAATAGATTGAAATCAGTTAGTTCAGGAAAATGTAATTTCTTAATTTCTATAGTTTTATTAGCTATAGTTTCCTTCATTAAAAGTGACTGTGATTAAAATATACTTTACTAATGATCTTGTCTTATTGATTGACATTAATGTTTCTTTGATGACATCGCAACTGAGGTGCCAAGTCTGATGGCAACGTGTCCGTGTGCCTCAGGAGAGCGGAGACAGCCCGTGAGGATGGGAGGACACTGGCGCTTCCACCATCACGGAGTTTACTCGCTGGCTGCTTTCAACCAGAACAACATGCACTCTGGACTCTTCAACATCTGCCTGGTCATCCTCTACGTCCGCTCAGCCAACTGGATCTTCATTTTCCTCTTCCTCTCCATCCTCTTTTACTACCTCTGGTTTTGAAAACAGACTGTTCTCTGCATTCTGCTGAACGGAAATACAATTGAGCAGAAGGAATGTTAAAACAAAATTAACTCAAAAACAGTTGTTGTCAAAAATGTTCAGCATTGATGAAGTGAATTATGTAATAATCACATTTATGATCAAAAATAGATCTAACATTAATGCACTTAACAAATGACATTGTTCAAAATAGTTCAAAATGATTCCTATAAATAAACTTAATGGATCATCTAAGTTTAAATCAGAACATTGATTGCACAGCAGCATTCCATATGATTTATGGAAATTAAAAACTGGATAAGCCCTGGAAATTATCTCCTCTCTATGAAATGGTTGTGCTTCCTGAACTGGTAATGCTGGGATTTATTTAAAGTCCAAAAGCAGGACTTTATCCAAATATTTGCTTCTTCGTGTATATTTTCAAAATAAAAGACCTGTTGGTATATCATCTTGTGTGCAGGCACCCTTATTTCCACTGCCTCCATAATCCACCGGTTCATCTCTCAAATCCTGATGTGAACAGTTTTTCTTTTTTTGGATCTCGTGCCTGTTTCTTGTTCACTTACTGGCGATGTTGTCCAGTTGAATCTGGTCGTTGGCGTATATGAGCAGTTGTGTGAGCTTTTTGTGTGTTCTGACCGAGGTGCTTATCTGATGTTTCTTTATGGCTTGTTGTATGTCAAAGAAACTCCATTTACCTATAACACCCTCCTCAAAACTTGAGATATAAACTATTTTTAATATTTTGGGACCAACTGCTGAGATTAGACTATGAGAGGTAAGTGGATGACTAACACACCCCAAATCTGATTTCATACATGTTTATTGAACCTGGACAATCACATACACATCAGGAAAAAAAAGAACATTACACACAAAAGAATGAAAATGGGCCTAATACAGAATGCTAAACAAAATACCCCTGGGGGATTTGACTTTATTTCACAAATGTCAGTCAACATTTTTAAATTATGTAAATCCAGTAGAAATGTTCTTTTCACTCATTAGTAGATTAAAAAAAACCTGACCAAATTCAACAAGAAACATGGCCTCAAAGTTAAACCTCTGGATAAATTGCTTTGAACTTCAAAGCAACTGTCAGAGCTTTGAAATTGACAATATTTTACTGTACAGTTTACAGTAATTCATAACAAATACTGTTTGCAGTGAAGCAGGTATAATGCCCTTTAAACTAGCGTGACAAGCTTACAGCACTTCCCCCATCCAAGTAACATTCAGGTACCTCACCATAAAAGACCTGTTCTTTCTATAGAACCACAGTCTGTCCACTACTCTTACACATCAAAACAATCAAAGAACATTACACACAGAACGATGAAAATGGGCACAACAGAGAATGATAAACAAAACACCCCTTGGGGATTTGACTCTATTTCACAAATGTCAATTAACACGTAATAATAATTAACATGTGAATATGGTAGAAATGTTCTTCTCACTCAGTAGATTTTTAAAAAAGCTTGACTAAATTCAACAAGAAACATGGCCTCAAAGTTAAACCTCAGTCTCTCCTTCGCACCTGTGCACCGGTGGCCAATTAGAGAGGCTCTATTTAGGCCCGGGTCCGACCCGATTGTCCTCTGAGTATGCATGACTTGTTCCTACCCTGCCTGCTCCACCTGTTCCCTAGTAAACCTGTCTGTTCTTGGTTCGTGATATCCAGTTGCCTGCCTGCCTGGTTCTGACCCAGAATGTCCTGCCTGAATCCATGTAAACCGGACTGCCTTCTGTCCCTGACCACGACACCCTGCCTGAACCCTGGTGGACCACGCTGCCTTCCGCCCCCGACTTCACCCTCACCCAGGCTCACCTGGATCCCGCTTCCCCGCAGGTCCTGTTCTGTCTCTGTGAAACCCTCACAATAAAGCTATGAGTGAACTCTTGATTGTGTTGCACTTGGGTTCTCATCTGAGTCCTGATATCATCTTTAGATCAATATTCACCTTACAGCCTTTCAGGGCTTTCATATTTTCTTTATGTTGAAGTCCACCCACCAGTAATATAGAGACAGTATAGTATGCTTTTACAGTATGCTGCTTTGAGCCAAAGCCTTTAACTGAAGGATCAAACCTCAAGGCTTTTTTTTTAATCCTTCTCCAAACTTGATCTTGCTTTTGTATGTTTAGATCAAGGTTCGAGACAAAAGCTTTTACCCCATTGTCAGCAGAAGGTGCTCTTACCATGTGGCAAGCACACATGAGTAGGGGTGCACTTGTTGCCAGACAATGCCACCTTGGGAATTGCAGCCAATGAAATAGTCACAGATGCATCAATGCAAAGGCATTCAGTTTCATCTACTTGAGAGGCGAGAGACATGGTTAAGAGGGGTTAAAAAAAAAACCAAAGGGAATCTAACACAATGACTATGTGGCGAGAGAGGTGAGGTGTAACGGTTGACGACAACACCACCTGGGGAGTTTCACCCCAGGAATTAACCAATGAACAATTACACAATTAGGCACACGCAGATAGGTTTTTACTATAGAGGCAGAGATGGGAGTGAGGGTTACATGCTACAATTTTATTATTAAATCCACTATTCAACACAAGACTAACTCAACTGCACAAAAGTTAAATTAACAAAAGGGGTGGACAGGGCTGGGGCCCCACCGGCAGGTAAAACTAAATTGGAGGAGAGATAAACCAAAAACACCCGTGCCACTGCAACAAACACACGTGATGAAAACGCCCTCCACCAGGGGTTGTGTCCCCGCCGTGGCCCACAGCACCTGTCCACAAAGAAAAAGGACAATTAAATCTCTAGTGGTAACAATTAGACGCGACGAGCTCACACAGACGGGCAAATAAACTGACCAGATCGTCTAAAAACACAAACAAGAAATGAAAAGAAACAAAACCTAGGAAGAGCAAATATAAAGCTGATAATACAATTTACAAACACTGTTAAATGTATAAAATGAAGGCAATAGCTACGTGGTCGCCTCGGCGACACCGCTACGTCTCAGCGCCGTTTCTCAGAGAGAGAGAGTCCCGAACTAACGGACTGAGCCAAAGCAGCAGTGGGTCCAGTAAGCGAGGTAGTCTGTGTCGACTGTATTTGGTGGCGTCCCCGCTCCGTGAGGGATCCTGCTGGGCCAACGCGACCCACCGACACCAGCTGGTGGCCAACCGCCTAGTGCGAACTAGCACGCGCCCTTAGGGCCAAGCGCTCCGGACGGAAGGACGGAAGGACAGCGGGAGGAAGTGCCAACCTTCTTGGCGCTGCCAGATAGTGTGCTCGGTCTTGGAAGCAGGTTCAGTTGGGCAAACAACCAGATAAGCTGCAACCACCTTTGCGAAGCCGAGCCACCGGCACCACGCCGTACCTTCGTCGATGGGGGAAAACGACTAAAGCCAGCTGGAGGCAGTGCCTCATATAAACCTTTTCTCCCCCGCCCACCAATTGAGTTGTACCTCCAGGTGGCGCCAGTGCGGAGGGCAGGCCTACGCCCTGCCACACCTATTAAAAACCAGGCAGCTATGTACCAGGCAGTAGCGCACTAATGGATTTGGAGCTTACCAGTTGGGGGAGAATGGCGGAAAGACGTGGTGAAGGATCCCCAGGAGAAGAGCACTCTTGTCACTCACACACAAAGAACAAAGCAAATTAAAAATCAGTGGGGGCTGCATGATGCACAAACAGGGGGAACCACCACCACAAGCTTCCAGCACCTGAAACAAAGAAGCTATTATGGGGCTGAGCACAATAAACCAATAGGCAAATATAATAATAATAATTTTAAATAATTAAAAATAAATGGCTGATTCAAATATAATTCCCAATTAAAACAAAATATTCTGCCAAAAATTATATACAGTATAATCTGAAATGAGGAAAACTATCAGCTGCAGTGGTGTCAAACAAGTTTTATGTTTGAAGATGGATGAAACAGAGAGCAATTTTTATCAATGAAACTTTACTGAACTAAATTACAAACAACTGTACAGAGAAGCTTGCACATACTCCTCCCAATGACAGTCAAACCATAGAGTGACAACCAAGGATACAACACAAAGCAAATTATAAAATTGGTCCCATTTAAAGACAAAAGGAAACTAAAGGAAAGGAAATGATGGCTTGGCCAAACATTAAAAAAAAAAGCCCATCTCAAAAATGCCCGAAAAGAATGCATTGAAATGAATCCTAAAAGTTAATCCTAAAACAACCCAACATAACCAATGTAATTTAAAAAAAATTGGGCCCAAGAAAAAGAGGGCTGACAACCAACAGACTTGATCTGCTGCAGGCAGCATCAAAGAGATCAAAGCCTGCAAGGTACAGAGAAGCACAGCAGAGGCAGGCCAAAATGAAGCAGCGGTGGTCCTTCTGCAGCATCACACAGTCCACCAATATTCTAGAAAATAATAACAAATGCAGTAATAATATTAAAAAAATGTAATGGAGAGAGAGACAGGCTGAACTACAATTAGAACACAGACATCTCAGTGAACTTTCTTTTCTCTTGTGTCCAAAACAAGATCAGTCAAAGAAACAAAAACACTGGCAATGTATATAGAGACAGAAACATTCACCACTAAGATACAATTTTAATTGTATCCTATGGAATACAGGTTAAATCTATATTCTTCTCTAGATTTACAAACCCAGTTTGTAATCTAACTTGGACCTCTGGTTAGTTGCATGCCAAGTTTATTTATTATTCCACTTTACTTTTTTTTCCATCTCAATTCAATTAAGTCCGCCTGTTGCTCTGGGACAGGCTCCAGTCCCTCCGTGACCCTCAGTGGAGGAACAAGTGGTAGAAGATGGATGGATGGATGCCCGGAACAGATACACAAAATATTTTTCCCACGACACACACATACCTACACACACATACAAACACACGCAACATAGTACAAACTGATGTTCTGATGAAGATGCAGAACTGATGAAGCCTCTTGGACGAAAGGCGAAACATCTTTGTGAAACTCAAACAATCCAGTTGCTATGATTCAATTTATTTTATATGCAGATTGAGCATTTGAGAAATTGTACATGTTTTGAACCATTTTCAACCACAAACAGATATGTGTATGTGTCTCCAACCGGCATCTATGTTTCTATCTATATTCATGCTGCATTGCTCCAGAAAAAATCTACAAAGTTACTAGTGTGGACAAGTTCACACCAACACATTAATGCCAAAACAAATGACAAAGACACGGCTTTCCAAAACAACCGCCTTCCATGGCCATGGAGCCTGTCTAATGCAAACCAATATTCATCTTGCACATTTCAGGGCATTGCCAGCTTTCACAAGGACACCTACATAAAAACAGGCCCTTCACGTGCCCACCCGCGCTACGGCCAACCACCCGAAAACACCAGATCCCGTCGATATCGGCAAGCCAAACGGGGCGGGCCCTGTTGTTCCTCGGATGGGACACCGTCTGGAATACCAGGCGGCGAAGCTTTGGCACTTCGGGCCATGACCAGTAGAGAACAGTGTTGCCGCCTTAATTTCAAAGGCACATGTCATTGTCTGTCCAATAGAAATTACCTCACACGTCTTTGTTGTTGTTGTTGTTGTTGTTGTTGTTGTTTTGTAGTTATATGGTGACAATTCAGAAATTGCAGATCTTTTCAATCTTTTTCAAACAAACTGCACAATAAGATGTATACTTTCTTCATTAAACACACACACACACACACACACACACACATACTGAATATTATTTCCCATATCAAAGGATCAGAAATAAAAGGCTTGAGGTTTGATCCTTCAATGGACAAGGATCAAAGGGAACTGGGTTGGAGGCAGCATGCTTTATTATAGCTGCCTCTATACTACTGGTGGGTGGGCTTCAACTCCAGCCGGCATCTATGTAGAAAAGTACAAAATACGACAAGTCTTGAGCCCAAACAGAGCAGGACCTTCTAGAAAAAATAGAGAGGCAGCCGGTAAGGTGGTGTCAACAGCGACTTTTGCTGCAGAATTGAATGCAGACGTTGCTAGTGCTTGCTTAGCGTTTTGAGCATTTCACATTTTAAGGTTCAAAGTATACACTTTGTATGTTGAAGGTAAAGAGGTCTGACGTTTGCGTGTTTATTTGCCCTTGCATTTGTTTGGAGTCTGGTTGAATTTAGTAGAGAATGTATACATTGTTTCCTTCTGAATTGCTTTGAAAGTGATTGGCACCTATTGCCCAGTAAGTATTGGCCAAACTCCACTTGTAACATAAAAGCAAGGAAAGAGAAATGTGAATTGAGTGTAATCCAGCTAAGCGTGTGTAAAGATAGGTGTATTGGTTTAAAGTGGAGATTAGTGTGTAGCAGCGCATTAGTGAAGGTGACAATAAGTATTTTAGCATGGAGTTCCAAGTCCAATATTGGCCGGAGTGAAGCAGACGGCCGTGCCTTTGGACGAGAGTGAAAAAGCTTACGGCACCTGGTATTCCCAGGCGGTCTCCCATCCAAGTACTAACCAGGCCCTATCCTGCTTAGCTTCCGAGATCAGACAAGATCGGGCGTTTTCAGGGTGGTATGGCCGTAAGCGAGAGCAGCAGCAAAAAAAGGCCCTTTTCAACACATGCCAGGTATTTGCAGATGTCACACTGCACCACAACTGGGGCTCCTTGCTTCTATTCATGCTGCATTGCTCCAGAAAAAATCTACAAAGTTACTAGTGTGGACAAGTTCACACCAACACATTAATGCCAAAACAAATGACAAAGACACTGGCTTTTGCCATAAACAACCTGCCTTTCCTATGGCCATGGAGCCTGTCTAATGCAAATCTCAATATTCATCTTGCAGCATTTCAGGGCATTGCCAGCTTTTCACAAGGACACCTACATAAAAACAGGCCCTTCACGTGCCCACCTCGCGCTTACGGCCATACCACCCTGAAAACACCAGATCCCGTCTGATATCGGCAAGCCAAACGGGGCGGGCCCTGGTTGTTCCTCGGATGGGACACCGTCTGGGAATACCAGGCGGCGTAAGCTTTTGGCACTTCTGGGCCATGACCAGTAGAGAACAGTGTTGCCGCTCTTAATTTCAAAGGCACATGTCATTGTCTGTCCAATAGAAATTACTCTTCTACACTGTCTTTGTTGTTGTTGTTGTTGTTGTTGTTGTTGTTGTTGTTTTTTGTAGTTATATGGTGACAATTCAGAAATTGCAGATCTTTTCAATCTTTTTCAAACAAACTGCACAATAAGATGTATACTTTCTTCATTAAACACACACACACACACACACACACACACACCACACACACACATACTGAATATTATTTCCCATATCAAAGGATCAGAAATAAAAGGCTTGAGGTTTGATCCTTCAATGGACAAGGATCAAAGGGAACTGGGTTGGAGGCAGCATGCTTTATTATAGCTGCCTCTATACTACTGGTGGGTGGGCTTCAACTCCAGCCGGCATCTATGTAGAAAAGTACAAAATACGACAAGTCTTGAGCCCAAACAGAGCAGGACCTTCTAGAAAAAATAGAGAGGCAGCCGGTAAGGTGGTGTCAACAGCGACTTTTGCTGCAGAATTGAATGCAGACGTTGCTAGTGCTTGCTTAGCGTTTTGAGCATTTCACATTTTAAGGTTCAAAGTATACACTTTGTATGTTGAAGGTAAAGAGTTCTGACGTTTGCGTGTTTATTTGCCCTTGCATTTGTTTGGAGTCTGGTTGAATTTAGTAGAGAATGTATACATTGTTTCCTTCTGAATTGCTTTGAAAGTGATTGGCACCTATTGCCCAGTAAGTATTGGCCAAACTCCACTTGTAACATAAAAGCAAGGAAAGAGAAATGTGAATTGAGTGTAATCCAGCTAAGCGTGTGTAAAGATAGGTGTATTGGTTTAAAGTGGAGATTAGTGTGTAGCAGCGCATTAGTGAAGGTGACAATAAGTATTTTAGCATGGAGTTCCAAGTCCAATATTGGCCGGAGTGAAGCAGACGGCCGTGCCTTTGGACGAGAGTGAAAAAGTTTACGGCACCTGGTATTCCCAGGCGGTCTCCCATCCAAGTACTAACCAGGCCCTATCCTGCTTAGCTTCCGAGATCAGACGAGATCGGGCGTTTTCAGGGTGGTATGGCCGTAAGCGAGAGCAGCAGCAAAAAAAGGCCCTTTTCAAGACATGCCAGGTATTTGCAGACGTCACACTGCACCACAACTGGGGCTCCTTGCTTCTATTCATGCTGCATTGCTCCAGAAAAAATCTACAAAGTTACTAGTGTGGACAAGTTCACACCAACACATTAATGCCAAAACAAATGACAAAGACACTGGCTTTTGCCATAAACAACCTGCCTTTCCTATGGCCATGGAGCCTGTCTAATGCAAATCTCAATATTCATCTTGCAGCATTTCAGGGCATTGCCAGCTTTTCACAAGGACACCTACATAAAAACAGGCCCTTCACGTGCCCACCTCGCGCTTACGGCCATACCACCCTGAAAACACCAGATCCCGTCTGATATCGGCAAGCCAAACGGGGCGGGCCCTGGTTGTTCCTCGGATGGGACACCGTCTGGGAATACCAGGCGGCGTAAGCTTTTTGGCACTTCCGGGCCATGACCAGTAGAGAGCAGTGTTGCCGCTCTTAATTTCAAAGGCACATGTCATTGTCTGTCCAATAGAAATTACTCTTCTACACTGTCTTTGTTGTTGTTGTTGTTGTTGTTGTTGTTGTTGTTGTTTTGTTTTGTAGTTATATGGTGACAATTCAGAAATTGCAGATCTTTTCAATCTTTTTCAAACAAACTGCACAATAAGATGTATACTTTCTTCATTAAACACACACACACACACACACACACACACACACACACTGAATATTATTTCCCATATCAAAGGATCAGAAATAAAAGGCTTGAGGTTTGATCCTTCAATGGACAAGGATCAAAGGGAACTGGGTTGGAGGCAGCATGCTTTATTATAGCTGCCTCTATACTACTGGTGGGTGGGCTTCAACTCCAGCCGGCATCTATGTAGAAAAGTACAAAATACGACAAGTCTTGAGCCCAAACAGAGCAGGACCTTCTAGAAAAAATAGAGAGGCAGCCGGTAAGGTGGTGTCAACAGCGACTTTTGCTGCAGAATTGAATGCAGACGTTGCTAGTGCTTGCTTAGCGTTTTGAGCATTTCACATTTTAAGGTTCAAAGTATACACTTTGTATGTTGAAGGTAAAGAGGTCTGACGTTTGCGTGTTTATTTGCCCTTGCATTTGTTTGGAGTCTGGTTGAATTTAGTAGAGAATGTATACATTGTTTCCTTCTGAATTGCTTTGAAAGTGATTGGCACCTATTGCCCAGTAAGTATTGGCCAAACTCCACTTGTAACATAAAAGCAAGGAAAGAGAAATGTGAATTGAGTGTAATCCAGCTAAGCGTGTGTAAAGATAGGTGTATTGGTTTAAAGTGGAGATTAGTGTGTAGCAGCGCATTAGTGAAGGTGACAATAAGTATTTTAGCATGGAGTTCCAAGTCCAATATTGGCCGGAGTGAAGCAGACGGCCGTGCCTTTGGACGAGAGTGAAAAAGCTAAGGGCACCTGGTATTCCCAGGCGGTCTCCCATCCAAGTACTAACCAGGCCCTATCCTGCTTAGCTTCCGAGATCAGACGAGATCGGGCGTTTTCAGGGTGGTATGGCCGTAAGCGAGAGCAGCAGCAAAAAAAAGGCCCTTTTCAAGACATGCCAGGTATTTGCAGACGTCACACTGCACCACAACTGGGGCTCCTTGCTTCTATTCATGCTGCATTGCTCCAGAAAAAATCTACAAAGTTACTAGTGTGGACAAGTTCACACCAACACATTAATGCCAAAACAAATGACAAAGACACTGGCTTTTGCCATAAACAACCTGCCTTTCCTATGGCCATGGAGCCTGTCTAATGCAAATCTCAATATTCATCTTGCAGCATTTCAGGGCATTGCCAGCTTTTCACAAGGACACCTACATAAAAACAGGCCCTTCACGTGCCCACCTCGCGCTTACGGCCATACCACCCTGAAAACACCAGATCCCGTCTGATATCGGCAAGCCAAACGGGGCGGGCCCTGGTTGTTCCTCGGATGGGACACCGTCTGGGAATACCAGGCGGCGTAAGCTTTTTGGCACTTCCGGGCCATGACCAGTAGAGAGCAGTGTTGCCGCTCTTAATTTCAAAGGCACATGTCATTGTCTGTCCAATAGAAATTACTCTTCTACACTGTCTTTGTTGTTGTTGTTGTTGTTGTTGTTGTTGTTGTTGTTGTTTTGTAGTTATATGGTGACAATTCAGAAATTGCAGATCTTTTCAATCTTTTTCAAACAAACTGCACAATAAGATGTATACTTTCTTCATTAAACACACACACACACACACACACACACACACATACTGAATATTATTTCCCATATCAAAGGATCAGAAATAAAAGGCTTGAGGTTTGATCCTTCAATGGACAAGGATCAAAGGGAACTGGGTTGGAGGCAGCATGCTTTATTATAGCTGCCTCTATACTACTGGTGGGTGGGCTTCAACTCCAGCCGGCATCTATGTAGAAAAGTACAAAATACGACAAGTCTTGAGCCCAAACAGAGCAGGACCTTCTAGAAAAAATAGAGAGGCAGCCGGTAAGGTGGTGTCAACAGCGACTTTTGCTGCAGAATTGAATGCAGACGTTGCTAGTGCTTGCTTAGCGTTTTGAGCATTTCACATTTTAAGGTTCAAAGTATACACTTTGTATGTTGAAGGTAAAGAGGTCTGACGTTTGCGTGTTTATTTGCCCTTGCATTTGTTTGGAGTCTGGTTGAATTTAGTAGAGAATGTATACATTGTTTCCTTCTGAATTGCTTTGAAAGTGATTGGCACCTATTGCCCAGTAAGTATTGGCCAAACTCCACTTGTAACATAAAAGCAAGGAAAGAGAAATGTGAATTGAGTGTAATCCAGCTAAGCGTGTGTAAAGATAGGTGTATTGGTTTAAAGTGGAGATTAGTGTGTAGCAGCGCATTAGTGAAGGTGACAATAAGTATTTTAGCATGGAGTTCCAAGTCCAATATTGGCCGGAGTGAAGCAGACGGCCGTGCCTTTGGACGAGAGTGAAAAAGCTTACGGCACCTGGTATTCCCAGGCGGTCTCCCATCCAAGTACTAACCAGGCCCTATCCTGCTTAGCTTCCGAGATCAGACGAGATCGGGCGTTTTCAGGGTGGTATGGCCGTAAGCGAGAGCAGCAGCAAAAAAAGGCCCTTTTCAACACATGCCAGGTATTTGCAGACGTCACACTGCACCACAACTGGGGCTCCTTGCTTCTATTCATGCTGCATTGCTCCAGAAAAAATCTACAAAGTTACTAGTGTGGACAAGTTCACACCAACACATTAATGCCAAAACAAATGACAAAGACACTGGCTTTTGCCATAAACAACCTGCCTTTCCTATGGCCATGGAGCCTGTCTAATGCAAATCTCAATATTCATCTTGCAGCATTTCAGGGCATTGCCAGCTTTTCACAAGGACACCTACATAAAAACAGGCCCTTCACGTGCCCACCTCGCGCTTACGGCCATACCACCCTGAAAACACCAGATCCCGTCTGATATCGGCAAGCCAAACGGGGCGGGCCCTGGTTGTTCCTCGGATGGGACACCGTCTGGGAATACCAGGCGGCGTAAGCTTTTTGGCACTTCTGGGCCATGACCAGTAGAGAGCAGTGTTGCCGCTCTTAATTTCAAAGGCACATGTCATTGTCTGTCCAATAGAAATTACTCTTCTACACTGTCTTTGTTCTTGTTGTTGTTGTTGTTGTTGTTTTGTAGTTATATGGTGACAATTCAGAAATTGCAGATCTTTTCAATCTTTTTCAAACAAACTGCACAATAAGATGTATACTTTCTTCATTAAACACACACACACACACACACACACACATACTGAATATTATTTCCCATATCAAAGGATCAGAAATAAAAGGCTTGAGGTTTGATCCTTCAATGGACAAGGATCAAAGGGAACTGGGTTGGAGGCAGCATGCTTTATTATAGCTGCCTCTATACTACTGGTGGGTGGGCTTCAACTCCAGCCGGCATCTATGTAGAAAAGTACAAAATACGACAAGTCTTGAGCCCAAACAGAGCAGGACCTTCTAGAAAAAATAGAGAGGCAGCCGGTAAGGTGGTGTCAACAGCGACTTTTGCTGCAGAATTGAATGCAGACGTTGCTAGTGCTTGCTTAGCGTTTTGAGCATTTCACATTTTAAGGTTCAAAGTATACACTTTGTATGTTGAAGGTAAAGAGGTCTGACGTTTGCGTGTTTATTTGCCCTTGCATTTGTTTGGAGTCTGGTTGAATTTAGTAGAGAATGTATACATTGTTTCCTTCTGAATTGCTTTGAAAGTGATTGGCACCTATTGCCCAGTAAGTATTGGCCAAACTCCACTTGTAACATAAAAGCAAGGAAAGAGAAATGTGAATTGAGTGTAATCCAGCTAAGCGTGTGTAAAGATAGGTGTATTGGTTTAAAGTGGAGATTAGTGTGTAGCAGCGCATTAGTGAAGGTGACAATAAGTATTTTAGCATGGAGTTCCAAGTCCAATATTGGCCGGAGTGAAGCAGACGGCCGTGCCTTTGGACGAGAGTGAAAAAGCTTACGGCACCTGGTATTCCCAGGCGGTCTCCCATCCAAGTACTAACCAGGCCCTATCCTGCTTAGCTTCCGAGATCAGACGAGATCGGGCGTTTTCAGGGTGGTATGGCCGTAAGCGAGAGCAGCAGCAAAAAAAGGCCCTTTTCAACACATGCCAGGTATTTGCAGACGTCACACTGCACCACAACTGGGGCTCCTTGCTTCTATTCATGCTGCATTGCTCCAGAAAAAATCTACAAAGTTACTAGTGTGGACAAGTTCACACCAACACATTAATGCCAAAACAAATGACAAAGACACTGGCTTTTGCCATAAACAACCTGCCTTTCCTATGGCCATGGAGCCTGTCTAATGCAAATCTCAATATTCATCTTGCAGCATTTCAGGGCATTGCCAGCTTTTCACAAGGACACCTACATAAAAACAGGCCCTTCACGTGCCCACCTCGCGCTTACGGCCATACCACCCTGAAAACACCAGATCCCGTCTGATATCGGCAAGCCAAACGGGGCGGGCCCTGGTTGTTCCTCGGATGGGACACCGTCTGGGAATACCAGGCGGCGTAAGCTTTTGGCACTTCTGGGCCATGACCAGTAGAGAGCAGTGTTGCCGCTCTTAATTTCAAAGGCACATGTCATTGTCTGTCCAATAGAAATTACTCTTCTACACTGTCTTTGTTGTTGTTGTTGTTGTTGTTGTTGTTGTTGTTGTTGTTGTTTTTGTAGTTATATGGTGACAATTCAGAAATTGCAGATCTTTTCAATCTTTTTCAAACAAACTGCACAATAAGATGTATACTTTCTTCATTAAACACACACACACACACACACACACACACAATACTGAATATTATTTCCCATATCAAAGGATCAGAAATAAAAGGCTTGAGGTTTGATCCTTCAATGGACAAGGATCAAAGGGAACTGGGTTGGAGGCAGCATGCTTTATTATAGCTGCCTCTATACTACTGGTGGGTGGGCTTCAACTCCAGCCGGCATCTATGTAGAAAAGTACAAAATACGACAAGTCTTGAGCCCAAACAGAGCAGGACCTTCTAGAAAAAATAGAGAGGCAGCCGGTAAGGTGGTGTCAACAGCGACTTTTGCTGCAGAATTGAATGCAGACGTTGCTAGTGCTTGCTTAGCGTTTTGAGCATTTCACATTTTAAGGTTCAAAGTATACACTTTGTATGTTGAAGGTAAAGAGGTCTGACGTTTGCGTGTTTATTTGCCCTTGCATTTGTTTGGAGTCTGGTTGAATTTAGTAGAGAATGTATACATTGTTTCCTTCTGAATTGCTTTGAAAGTGATTGGCACCTATTGCCCAGTAAGTATTGGCCAAACTCCACTTGTAACATAAAAGCAAGGAAAGAGAAATGTGAATTGAGTGTAATCCAGCTAAGCGTGTGTAAAGATAGGTGTATTGGTTTAAAGTGGAGATTAGTGTGTAGCAGCGCATTAGTGAAGGTGACAATAAGTATTTTAGCATGGAGTTCCAAGTCCAATATTGGCCGGAGTGAAGCAGACGGCCGTGCCTTTGGACGAGAGTGAAAAGCTTACGGCACCTGGTATTCCCAGGCGGTCTCCCATCCAAGTACTAACCAGGCCCTATCCTGCTTAGCTTCCGAGATCAGACGAGATCGGGCGTTTTCAGGGTGGTATGGCCGTAAGCGAGAGCAGCAGCAAAAAAAGGCCCTTTTCAACACATGCCAGGTATTTGCAGACGTCACACTGCACCACAACTGGGGCTCCTTGCTTCTATTCATGCTGCATTGCTCCAGAAAAAATCTACAAAGTTACTAGTGTGGACAAGTTCACACCAACACATTAATGCCAAAACAAATGACAAAGACACTGGCTTTTGCCATAAACAACCTGCCTTTCCTATGGCCATGGAGCCTGTCTAATGCAAATCTCAATATTCATCTTGCAGCATTTCAGGGCATTGCCAGCTTTTCACAAGGACACCTACATAAAAACAGGCCCTTCACGTGCCCACCTCGCGCTTACGGCCATACCACCCTGAAAACACCAGATCCCGTCTGATATCGGCAAGCCAAACGGGGCGGGCCCTGGTTGTTCCTCGGATGGGACACCGTCTGGGAATACCAGGCGGCGTAAGCTTTTTGGCACTTCTGGGCCATGACCAGTAGAGAACAGTGTTGCCGCTCTTAATTTCAAAGGCACATGTCATTGTCTGTCCAATAGAAATTACTCTTCTACACTGTCTTTGTTGTTGTTGTTGTTGTTGTTGTTGTTGTTGTTGTTTTGTAGTTATATGGTGACAATTCAGAAATTGCAGATCTTTTCAATCTTTTTCAAACAAACTGCACAATAAGATGTATACTTTCTTCATTAAACACACACACACACACACACATACTGAATATTATTTCCCATATCAAAGGATCAGAAATAAAAGGCTTGAGGTTTGATCCTTCAATGGACAAGGATCAAAGGGAACTGGGTTGGAGGCAGCATGCTTTATTATAGCTGCCTCTATACTACTGGTGGGTGGGCTTCAACTCCAGCCGGCATCTATGTAGAAAAGTACAAAATACGACAAGTCTTGAGCCCAAACAGAGCAGGACCTTCTAGAAAAATAGAGAGGCAGCCGGTAAGGTGGTGTCAACAGCGACTTTTGCTGCAGAATTGAATGCAGACGTTGCTAGTGCTTGCTTAGCGTTTTGAGCATTTCACATTTTAAGGTTCAAAGTATACACTTTGTATGTTGAAGGTAAAGAGGTCTGACGTTTGCGTGTTTATTTGCCCTTGCATTTGTTTGGAGTCTGGTTGAATTTAGTAGAGAATGTATACATTGTTCCCTTCTGAATTGCTTTGAAAGTGATTGGCACCTATTGCCCAGTAAGTATTGGCCAAACTCCACTTGTAACATAAAAGCAAGGAAAGAGAAATGTGAATTGAGTGTAATCCAGCTAAGCGTGTGTAAAGATAGGTGTATTGGTTTAAAGTGGAGATTAGTGTGTAGCAGCGCATTAGTGAAGGTGACAATAAGTATTTTAGCATGGAGTTCCAAGTCCAATATTGGCCGGAGTGAAGCAGACGGCCGTGCCTTTGGACGAGAGTGAAAAAGCTTACGGCACCTGGTATTCCCAGGCGGTCTCCCATCCAAGTACTAACCAGGCCCTATCCTGCTTAGCTTCCGAGATCAGACGAGATCGGGCGTTTTCAGGGTGGTATGGCCGTAAGCGAGAGCAGCAGCAAAAAAAGGCCCTTTTCAACACATGCCAGGTATTTGCAGACGTCACACTGCACCACAACTGGGGCTCCTTGCTTCTATTCATGCTGCATTGCTCCAGAAAAAATCTACAAAGTTACTAGTGTGGACAAGTTCACACCAACACATTAATGCCAAAACAAATGACAAAGACACTGGCTTTTGCCATAAACAACCTGCCTTTCCTATGGCCATGGAGCCTGTCTAATGCAAATCTCAATATTCATCTTGCAGCATTTCAGGGCATTGCCAGCTTTTCACAAGGACACCTACATAAAAACAGGCCCTTCACGTGCCCACCTCGCGCTTACGGCCATACCACCCTGAAAACACCAGATCCCGTCTGATATCGGCAAGCCAAACGGGGCGGGCCCTGGTTGTTCCTCGGATGGGACACCGTCTGGGAATACCAGGCGGCGTAAGCTTTTGGCACTTCTGGGCCATGACCAGTAGAGAACAGTGTTGCCGCTCTTAATTTCAAAGGCACATGTCATTGTCTGTCCAATAGAAATTACTCTTCTACACTGTCTTTGTTGTTGTTGTTGTTGTTGTTGTTGTTGTTGTTTTGTAGTTATATGGTGACAATTCAGAAATTGCAGATCTTTTCAATCTTTTTCAAACAAACTGCACAATAAGATGTATACTTTCTTCATTAAACACACACACACACACACACACACACACATACTGAATATTATTTCCCATATCAAAGGATCAGAAATAAAAGGCTTGAGGTTTGATCCTTCAATGGACAAGGATCAAAGGGAACTGGGTTGGAGGCAGCATGCTTTATTATAGCTGCCTCTATACTACTGGTGGGTGGGCTTCAACTCCAGCCGGCATCTATGTAGAAAAGTACAAAATACGACAAGTCTTGAGCCCAAACAGAGCAGGACCTTCTAGAAAAAATAGAGAGGCAGCCGGTAAGGTGGTGTCAACAGCGACTTTTGCTGCAGAATTGAATGCAGACGTTGCTAGTGCTTGCTTAGCGTTTTGAGCATTTCACATTTTAAGGTTCAAAGTATACACTTTGTATGTTGAAGGTAAAGAGGTCTGACGTTTGCGTGTTTATTTGCCCTTGCATTTGTTTGGAGTCTGGTTGAATTTAGTAGAGAATGTATACATTGTTTCCTTCTGAATTGCTTTGAAAGTGATTGGCACCTATTGCCCAGTAAGTATTGGCCAAACTCCACTTGTAACATAAAAGCAAGGAAAGAGAAATGTGAATTGAGTGTAATCCAGCTAAGCGTGTGTAAAGATAGGTGTATTGGTTTAAAGTGGAGATTAGTGTGTAGCAGCGCATTAGTGAAGGTGACAATAAGTATTTTAGCATGGAGTTCCAAGTCCAATATTGGCCGGAGTGAAGCAGACGGCCGTGCCTTTGGACGAGAGTGAAAAAGCTTACGGCACCTGGTATTCCCAGGCGGTCTCCCATCCAAGTACTAACCAGGCCCTATCCTGCTTAGCTTCCGAGATCAGACGAGATCGGGCGTTTTCAGGGTGGTATGGCCGTAAGCGAGAGCAGCAGCAAAAAAAGGCCCTTTTCAACACATGCCAGGTATTTGCAGACGTCACACTGCACCACAACTGGGGCTCCTTGCTTCTATTCATGCTGCATTGCTCCAGAAAAAATCTACAAAGTTACTAGTGTGGACAAGTTCACACCAACACATTAATGCCAAAACAAATGACAAAGACACTGGCTTTTGCCATAAACAACCTGCCTTTCCTATGGCCATGGAGCCTGTCTAATGCAAATCTCAATATTCATCTTGCAGCATTTCAGGGCATTGCCAGCTTTTCACAAGGACACCTACATAAAAACAGGCCCTTCACGTGCCCACCTCGCGCTTACGGCCATACCACCCTGAAAACACCAGATCCCGTCTGATATCGGCAAGCCAAACGGGGCGGGCCCTGGTTGTTCCTCGGATGGGACACCGTCTGGGAATACCAGGCGGCGTAAGCTTTTGGCACTTCTGGGCCATGACCAGTAGAGAACAGTGTTGCCGCTCTTAATTTCAAAGGCACATGTCATTGTCTGTCCAATAGAAATTACTCTTCTACACTGTCTTTGTTGTTGTTGTTGTTGTTGTTGTTGTTGTTGTTTTGTAGTTATATGGTGACAATTCAGAAATTGCAGATCTTTTCAATCTTTTTCAAACAAACTGCACAATAAGATGTATACTTTCTTCATTAAACACACACACACACACACACACACAACACAACTGAATATTATTTCCCATATCAAAGGATCAGAAATAAAAGGCTTGAGGTTTGATCCTTCAATGGACAAGGATCAAAGGGAACTGGGTTGGAGGCAGCATGCTTTATTATAGCTGCCTCTATACTACTGGTGGGTGGGCTTCAACTCCAGCCGGCATCTATGTAGAAAAGTACAAAATACGACAAGTCTTGAGCCCAAACAGAGCAGGACCTTCTAGAAAAAATAGAGAGGCAGCCGGTAAGGTGGTGTCAACAGCGACTTTTGCTGCAGAATTGAATGCAGACGTTGCTAGTGCTTGCTTAGCGTTTTGAGCATTTCACATTTTAAGGTTCAAAGTATACACTTTGTATGTTGAAGGTAAAGAGGTCTGACGTTTGCGTGTTTATTTGCCCTTGCATTTGTTTGGAGTCTGGTTGAATTTAGTAGAGAATGTATACATTGTTTCCCTTCTGAATTGCTTTGAAAGTGATTGGCACCTATTGCCCAGTAAGTATTGGCCAAACTCCACTTGTAACATAAAAGCAAGGAAAGAGAAATGTGAATTGAGTGTAATCCAGCTAAGCGTGTGTAAAGATAGGTGTATTGGTTTAAAGTGGAGATTAGTGTGTAGCAGCGCATTAGTGAAGGTGACAATAAGTATTTTAGCATGGAGTTCCAAGTCCAATATTGGCCGGAGTGAAGCAGACGGCCGTGCCTTTGGACGAGAGTGAAAAAGCTTACGGCACCTGGTATTCCCAGGCGGTCTCCCATCCAAGTACTAACCAGGCCCTATCCTGCTTAGCTTCCGAGATCAGACGAGATCGGGCGTTTTCAGGGTGGTATGGCCGTAAGCTAGAGCAGCAGCAAAAAAAGG
>CAJVRN010000235.1:752500-760000 GCA_911728415.1 Lagocephalus sceleratus | reverse complement strand
AAGTATACACTTTGTATGTTGAAGGTAAAGAGGTCTGACGTTTGCGTGTTTATTTGCCCTTGCATTTGTTTGGAGTCTGGTTGAATTTAGTAGAGAATGTATACATTGTTTCCTTCTGAATTGCTTTGAAAGTGATTGGCACCTATTGCCCAGTAAGTATTGGCCAAACTCCACTTGTAACATAAAAGCAAGGAAAGAGAAATGTGAATTGAGTGTAATCCAGCTAAGCGTGTGTAAAGATAGGTGTATTGGTTTAAAGTGGAGATTAGTGTGTAGCAGCGCATTAGTGAAGGTGACAATAAGTATTTTAGCATGGAGTTCCAAGTCCAATATTGGCCGGAGTGAAGCAGACGGCCGTGCCTTTGGACGAGAGTGAAAAAGCTTACGGCACCTGGTATTCCCAGGCGGTCTCCCATCCAAGTACTAACCAGGCCCTATCCTGCTTAGCTTCCGAGATCAGACGAGATCGGGCGTTTTCAGGGTGGTATGGCCGTAAGCGAGAGCAGCAGCAAAAAAGGCCCTTTTCAACACATGCCAGGTATTTGCAGACGTCACACTGCACCACAACTGGGGCTCCTTGCTTCTATTCATGCTGCATTGCTCCAGAAAAAATCTACAAAGTTACTAGTGTGGACAAGTTCACACCAACACATTAATGCCAAAACAAATGACAAAGACACTGGCTTTTGCCATAAACAACCTGCCTTTCCTATGGCCATGGAGCCTGTCTAATGCAAATCTCAATATTCATCTTGCAGCATTTCAGGGCATTGCCAGCTTTTCACAAGGACACCTACATAAAAACAGGCCCTTCACGTGCCCACCTCGCGCTTACGGCCATACCACCCTGAAAACACCAGATCCCGTCTGATATCGGCAAGCCAAACGGGGCGGGCCCTGGTTGTTCCTCGGATGGGACACCGTCTGGGAATACCAGGCGGCGTAAGCTTTTGGCACTTCTGGGCCATGACCAGTAGAGAACAGTGTTGCCGCTCTTAATTTCAAAGGCACATGTCATTGTCTGTCCAATAGAAATTACTCTTCTACACTGTCTTTGTTGTTGTTGTTGTTGTTGTTGTTGTTGTTGTTTTGTAGTTATATGGTGACAATTCAGAAATTGCAGATCTTTTCAATCTTTTTCAAACAAACTGCACAATAAGATGTATACTTTCTTCATTAAACACACACACACACACACACACACACACACACACAACACACATACTGAATATTATTTCCCATATCAAAGGATCAGAAATAAAAGGCTTGAGGTTTGATCCTTCAATGGACAAGGATCAAAGGGAACTGGGTTGGAGGCAGCATGCTTTATTATAGCTGCCTCTATACTACTGGTGGGTGGGCTTCAACTCCAGCCGGCATCTATGTAGAAAAGTACAAAATACGACAAGTCTTGAGCCCAAACAGAGCAGGACCTTCTAGAAAAAATAGAGAGGCAGCCGGTAAGGTGGTGTCAACAGCGACTTTTGCTGCAGAATTGAATGCAGACGTTGCTAGTGCTTGCTTAGCGTTTTGAGCATTTCACATTTTAAGGTTCAAAGTATACACTTTGTATGTTGAAGGTAAAGAGGTCTGACGTTTGCGTGTTTATTTGCCCTTGCATTTGTTTGGAGTCTGGTTGAATTTAGTAGAGAATGTATACATTGTTCCCTTCTGAATTGCTTTGAAAGTGATTGGCACCTATTGCCCAGTAAGTATTGGCCAAACTCCACTTGTAACATAAAAGCAAGGAAAGAGAAATGTGAATTGAGTGTAATCCAGCTAAGCGTGTGTAAAGATAGGTGTATTGGTTTAAAGTGGAGATTAGTGTGTAGCAGCGCATTAGTGAAGGTGACAATAAGTATTTTAGCATGGAGTTCCAAGTCCAATATTGGCCGGAGTGAAGCAGACGGCCGTGCCTTTGGACGAGAGTGAAAAAGCTTACGGCACCTGGTATTCCCAGGCGGTCTCCCATCCAAGTACTAACCAGGCCCTATCCTGCTTAGCTTCCGAGATCAGACGAGATCGGGCGTTTTCAGGGTGGTATGGCCGTAAGCCAGAGCAGCAGCAAAAAAAGGCCCTTTTCAACACATGCCAGGTATTTGCAGACGTCACACTGCACCACAACTGGGGCTCCTTGCTTCTATTCATGCTGCATTGCTCCAGAAAAAATCTACAAAGTTACTAGTGTGGACAAGTTCACACCAACACATTAATGCCAAAACAAATGACAAAGACACTGGCTTTTGCCATAAACAACCTGCCTTTCCTATGGCCATGGAGCCTGTCTAATGCAAATCTCAATATTCATCTTGCAGCATTTCAGGGCATTGCCAGCTTTTCACAAGGACACCTACATAAAAACAGGCCCTTCACGTGCCCACCTCGCGCTTACGGCCATACCACCCTGAAAACACCAGATCCCGTCTGATATCGGCAAGCCAAACGGGGCGGGCCCTGGTTGTTCCTCGGATGGGACACCGTCTGGGAATACCAGGCGGCGTAAGCTTTTTGGCACTTCTGGGCCATGACCAGTAGAGAACAGTGTTGCCGCTCTTAATTTCAAAGGCACATGTCATTGTCTGTCCAATAGAAATTACTCTTCTACACTGTCTTTGTTGTTGTTGTTGTTGTTGTTGTTGTTGTTGTTTTGTAGTTATATGGTGACAATTCAGAAATTGCAGATCTTTTCAATCTTTTTCAAACAAACTGCACAATAAGATGTATACTTTCTTCATTAAACACACACACACACACACACACACACACACACACACACACACACATACTGAATATTATTTCCCATATCAAAGGATCAGAAATAAAAGGCTTGAGGTTTGATCCTTCAATGGACAAGGATCAAAGGGAACTGGGTTGGAGGCAGCATGCTTTATTATAGCTGCCTCTATACTACTGGTGGGTGGGCTTCAACTCCAGCCGGCATCTATGTAGAAAAGTACAAAATACGACAAGTCTTGAGCCCAAACAGAGCAGGACCTTCTAGAAAAAATAGAGAGGCAGCCGGTAAGGTGGTGTCAACAGCGACTTTTGCTGCAGAATTGAATGCAGACGTTGCTAGTGCTTGCTTAGCGTTTTGAGCATTTCACATTTTAAGGTTCAAAGTATACACTTTGTATGTTGAAGGTAAAGAGGTCTGACGTTTGCGTGTTTATTTGCCCTTGCATTTGTTTGGAGTCTGGTTGAATTTAGTAGAGAATGTATACATTGTTCCCTTCTGAATTGCTTTGAAAGTGATTGGCACCTATTGCCCAGTAAGTATTGGCCAAACTCCACTTGTAACATAAAAGCAAGGAAAGAGAAATGTGAATTGAGTGTAATCCAGCTAAGCGTGTGTAAAGATAGGTGTATTGGTTTAAAGTGGAGATTAGTGTGTAGCAGCGCATTAGTGAAGGTGACAATAAGTATTTTAGCATGGAGTTCCAAGTCCAATATTGGCCGGAGTGAAGCAGACGGCCGTGCCTTTGGACGAGAGTGAAAAAGCTTACGGCACCTGGTATTCCCAGGCGGTCTCCCATCCAAGTACTAACCAGGCCCTATCCTGCTTAGCTTCCGAGATCAGACGAGATCGGGCGTTTTCAGGGTGGTATGGCCGTAAGCGAGAGCAGCAGCAAAAAAGGCCCTTTTCAACACATGCCAGGTATTTGCAGACGTCACACTGCACCACAACTGGGGCTCCTTGCTTCTATTCATGCTGCATTGCTCCAGAAAAAATCTACAAAGTTACTAGTGTGGACAAGTTCACACCAACACATTAATGCCAAAACAAATGACAAAGACACTGGCTTTTGCCATAAACAACCTGCCTTTCCTATGGCCATGGAGCCTGTCTAATGCAAATCTCAATATTCATCTTGCAGCATTTCAGGGCATTGCCAGCTTTTCACAAGGACACCTACATAAAAACAGGCCCTTCACGTGCCCACCTCGCGCTTACGGCCATACCACCCTGAAAACACCAGATCCCGTCTGATATCGGCAAGCCAAACGGGGCGGGCCCTGGTTGTTCCTCGGATGGGACACCGTCTGGGAATACCAGGCGGCGTAAGCTTTTGGCACTTCTGGGCCATGACCAGTAGAGAACAGTGTTGCCGCTCTTAATTTCAAAGGCACATGTCATTGTCTGTCCAATAGAAATTACTCTTCTACACTGTCTTTGTTGTTGTTGTTGTTGTTGTTGTTGTTGTTTTGTTTGTAGTTATATGGTGACAATTCAGAAATTGCAGATCTTTTCAATCTTTTTCAAACAAACTGCACAATAAGATGTATACTTTCTTCATTAAACACACACACACACACACACACACACACACACACACACACACACAATGAATATTATTTCCCATATCAAAGGATCAGAAATAAAAGGCTTGAGGTTTGATCCTTCAATGGACAAGGATCAAAGGGAACTGGGTTGGAGGCAGCATGCTTTATTATAGCTGCCTCTATACTACTGGTGGGTGGGCTTCAACTCCAGCCGGCATCTATGTAGAAAAGTACAAAATACGACAAGTCTTGAGCCCAAACAGAGCAGGACCTTCTAGAAAAAATAGAGAGGCAGCCGGTAAGGTGGTGTCAACAGCGACTTTTGCTGCAGAATTGAATGCAGACGTTGCTAGTGCTTGCTTAGCGTTTTGAGCATTTCACATTTTAAGGTTCAAAGTATACACTTTGTATGTTGAAGGTAAAGAGGTCTGACGTTTGCGTGTTTATTTGCCCTTGCATTTGTTTGGAGTCTGGTTGAATTTAGTAGAGAATGTATACATTGTTCCCTTCTGAATTGCTTTGAAAGTGATTGGCACCTATTGCCCAGTAAGTATTGGCCAAACTCCACTTGTAACATAAAAGCAAGGAAAGAGAAATGTGAATTGAGTGTAATCCAGCTAAGCGTGTGTAAAGATAGGTGTATTGGTTTAAAGTGGAGATTAGTGTGTAGCAGCGCATTAGTGAAGGTGACAATAAGTATTTTAGCATGGAGTTCCAAGTCCAATATTGGCCGGAGTGAAGCAGACGGCCGTGCCTTTGGACGAGAGTGAAAAAGCTTACGGCACCTGGTATTCCCAGGCGGTCTCCCATCCAAGTACTAACCAGGCCCTATCCTGCTTAGCTTCCGAGATCAGACGAGATCGGGCGTTTTCAGGGTGGTATGGCCGTAAGCCAGAGCAGCAGCAAAAAAAGGCCCTTTTCAACACATGCCAGGTATTTGCAGACGTCACACTGCACCACAACTGGGGCTCCTTGCTTCTATTCATGCTGCATTGCTCCAGAAAAAATCTACAAAGTTACTAGTGTGGACAAGTTCACACCAACACATTAATGCCAAAACAAATGACAAAGACACTGGCTTTTGCCATAAACAACCTGCCTTTCCTATGGCCATGGAGCCTGTCTAATGCAAATCTCAATATTCATCTTGCAGCATTTCAGGGCATTGCCAGCTTTTCACAAGGACACCTACATAAAAACAGGCCCTTCACGTGCCCACCTCGCGCTTACGGCCATACCACCCTGAAAACACCAGATCCCGTCTGATATCGGCAAGCCAAACGGGGCGGGCCCTGGTTGTTCCTCGGATGGGACACCGTCTGGGAATACCAGGCGGCGTAAGCTTTTGGCACTTCTGGGCCATGACCAGTAGAGAACAGTGTTGCCGCTCTTAATTTCAAAGGCACATGTCATTGTCTGTCCAATAGAAATTACTCTTCTACACTGTCTTTGTTGTTGTTGTTGTTGTTGTTGTTGTTGTTGTTTGTAGTTATATGGTGACAATTCAGAAATTGCAGATCTTTTCAATCTTTTTCAAACAAACTGCACAATAAGATGTATACTTTCTTCATTAAACACACACACACACACACACACACACACACACACACACACACAATACTGAATATTATTTCCCATATCAAAGGATCAGAAATAAAAGGCTTGAGGTTTGATCCTTCAATGGACAAGGATCAAAGGGAACTGGGTTGGAGGCAGCATGCTTTATTATAGCTGCCTCTATACTACTGGTGGGTGGGCTTCAACTCCAGCCGGCATCTATGTAGAAAAGTACAAAATACGACAAGTCTTGAGCCCAAACAGAGCAGGACCTTCTAGAAAAAATAGAGAGGCAGCCGGTAAGGTGGTGTCAACAGCGACTTTTGCTGCAGAATTGAATGCAGACGTTGCTAGTGCTTGCTTAGCGTTTTGAGCATTTCACATTTTAAGGTTCAAAGTATACACTTTGTATGTTGAAGGTAAAGAGGTCTGACGTTTGCGTGTTTATTTGCCCTTGCATTTGTTTGGAGTCTGGTTGAATTTAGTAGAGAATGTATACATTGTTCCCTTCTGAATTGCTTTGAAAGTGATTGGCACCTATTGCCCAGTAAGTATTGGCCAAACTCCACTTGTAACATAAAAGCAAGGAAAGAGAAATGTGAATTGAGTGTAATCCAGCTAAGCGTGTGTAAAGATAGGTGTATTGGTTTAAAGTGGAGATTAGTGTGTAGCAGCGCATTAGTGAAGGTGACAATAAGTATTTTAGCATGGAGTTCCAAGTCCAATATTGGCCGGAGTGAAGCAGACGGCCGTGCCTTTGGACGAGAGTGAAAAAGCTTACGGCACCTGGTATTCCCAGGCGGTCTCCCATCCAAGTACTAACCAGGCCCTATCCTGCTTAGCTTCCGAGATCAGACGAGATCGGGCGTTTTCAGGGTGGTATGGCCGTAAGCGAGAGCAGCAGCAAAAAAGGCCCTTTTCAACACATGCCAGGTATTTGCAGACGTCACACTGCACCACAACTGGGGCTCCTTGCTTCTATTCATGCTGCATTGCTCCAGAAAAAATCTACAAAGTTACTAGTGTGGACAAGTTCACACCAACACATTAATGCCAAAACAAATGACAAAGACACTGGCTTTTGCCATAAACAACCTGCCTTTCCTATGGCCATGGAGCCTGTCTAATGCAAATCTCAATATTCATCTTGCAGCATTTCAGGGCATTGCCAGCTTTTCACAAGGACACCTACATAAAAACAGGCCCTTCACGTGCCCACCTCGCGCTTACGGCCATACCACCCTGAAAACACCAGATCCCGTCTGATATCGGCAAGCCAAACGGGGCGGGCCCTGGTTGTTCCTCGGATGGGACACCGTCTGGGAATACCAGGCGGCGTAAGCTTTTTGGCACTTCTGGGCCATGACCAGTAGAGAACAGTGTTGCCGCTCTTAATTTCAAAGGCACATGTCATTGTCTGTCCAATAGAAATTACTCTTCTACACTGTCTTTGTTGTTGTTGTTGTTGTTGTTGTTGTTGTTGTTGTTTTGTAGTTATATGGTGACAATTCAGAAATTGCAGATCTTTTCAATCTTTTTCAAACAAACTGCACAATAAGATGTATACTTTCTTCATTAAACACACACACACACACACACACACACACACACACACACACACTGAATATTATTTCCCATATCAAAGGATCAGAAATAAAAGGC
>CAJVRN010000235.1:745000-747500 GCA_911728415.1 Lagocephalus sceleratus | reverse complement strand
GCCCTTGCATTTGTTTGGAGTCTGGTTGAATTTAGTAGAGAATGTATACATTGTTTCCTTCTGAATTGCTTTGAAAGTGATTGGCACCTATTGCCCAGTAAGTATTGGCCAAACTCCACTTGTAACATAAAAGCAAGGAAAGAGAAATGTGAATTGAGTGTAATCCAGCTAAGCGTGTGTAAAGATAGGTGTATTGGTTTAAAGTGGAGATTAGTGTGTAGCAGCGCATTAGTGAAGGTGACAATAAGTATTTTAGCATGGAGTTCCAAGTCCAATATTGGCCGGAGTGAAGCAGACGGCCGTGCCTTTGGACGAGAGTGAAAAAGCTTACGGCACCTGGTATTCCCAGGCGGTCTCCCATCCAAGTACTAACCAGGCCCTATCCTGCTTAGCTTCCGAGATCAGACGAGATCGGGCGTTTTCAGGGTGGTATGGCCGTAAGCGAGAGCAGCAGCAAAAAAAGGCCCTTTTCAACACATGCCAGGTATTTGCAGACGTCACACTGCACCACAACTGGGGCTCCTTGCTTCTATTCATGCTGCATTGCTCCAGAAAAAATCTACAAAGTTACTAGTGTGGACAAGTTCACACCAACACATTAATGCCAAAACAAATGACAAAGACACTGGCTTTTGCCATAAACAACCTGCCTTTCCTATGGCCATGGAGCCTGTCTAATGCAAATCTCAATATTCATCTTGCAGCATTTCAGGGCATTGCCAGCTTTTCACAAGGACACCTACATAAAAACAGGCCCTTCACGTGCCCACCTCGCGCTTACGGCCATACCACCCTGAAAACACCAGATCCCGTCTGATATCGGCAAGCCAAACGGGGCGGGCCCTGGTTGTTCCTCGGATGGGACACCGTCTGGGAATACCAGGCGGCGTAAGCTTTTTGGCACTTCTGGGCCATGACCAGTAGAGAACAGTGTTGCCGCTCTTAATTTCAAAGGCACATGTCATTGTCTGTCCAATAGAAATTACTCTTCTACACTGTCTTTGTTGTTGTTGTTGTTGTTGTTGTTGTTGTTTTGTAGTTATATGGTGACAATTCAGAAATTGCAGATCTTTTCAATCTTTTTCAAACAAACTGCACAATAAGATGTATACTTTCTTCATTAAACACACACACACACACACACACACACACACACACACATACTGAATATTATTTCCCATATCAAAGGATCAGAAATAAAAGGCTTGAGGTTTGATCCTTCAATGGACAAGGATCAAAGGGAACTGGGTTGGAGGCAGCATGCTTTATTATAGCTGCCTCTATACTACTGGTGGGTGGGCTTCAACTCCAGCCGGCATCTATGTAGAAAAGTACAAAATACGACAAGTCTTGAGCCCAAACAGAGCAGGACCTTCTAGAAAAAATAGAGAGGCAGCCGGTAAGGTGGTGTCAACAGCGACTTTTGCTGCAGAATTGAATGCAGACGTTGCTAGTGCTTGCTTAGCGTTTTGAGCATTTCACATTTTAAGGTTCAAAGTATACACTTTGTATGTTGAAGGTAAAGAGGTCTGACGTTTGCGTGTTTATTTGCCCTTGCATTTGTTTGGAGTCTGGTTGAATTTAGTAGAGAATGTATACATTGTTTCCTTCTGAATTGCTTTGAAAGTGATTGGCACCTATTGCCCAGTAAGTATTGGCCAAACTCCACTTGTAACATAAAAGCAAGGAAAGAGAAATGTGAATTGAGTGTAATCCAGCTAAGCGTGTGTAAAGATAGGTGTATTGGTTTAAAGTGGAGATTAGTGTGTAGCAGCGCATTAGTGAAGGTGACAATAAGTATTTTAGCATGGAGTTCCAAGTCCAATATTGGCCGGAGTGAAGCAGACGGCCGTGCCTTTGGACGAGAGTGAAAAAGCTTACGGCACCTGGTATTCCCAGGCGGTCTCCCATCCAAGTACTAACCAGGCCCTATCCTGCTTAGCTTCCGAGATCAGACGAGATCGGGCGTTTTCAGGGTGGTATGGCCGTAAGCGAGAGCAGCAGCAAAAAAAGGCCCTTTTCAACACATGCCAGGTATTTGCAGACGTCACACTGCACCACAACTGGGGCTCCTTGCTTCTATTCATGCTGCATTGCTCCAGAAAAAATCTACAAAGTTACTAGTGTGGACAAGTTCACACCAACACATTAATGCCAAAACAAATGACAAAGACACTGGCTTTTGCCATAAACAACCTGCCTTTCCTATGGCCATGGAGCCTGTCTAATGCAAATCTCAATATTCATCTTGCAGCATTTCAGGGCATTGCCAGCTTTTCACAAGGACACCTACATAAAAACAGGCCCTTCACGTGCCCACCTCGCGCTTACGGCCATACCACCCTGAAAACACCAGATCCCGTCTGATATCGGCAAGCCAAACGGGGCGGGCCCTGGTTGTTCCTCGGATGGGACACCGTCTGGGAATACCAGGCGGCGTAAGCTTTTTGGCACTTCTGGGCCATGACCAGTAGAGAACAGTGTTGCCGCTCTTAATTTC
>CAJVRN010000235.1:737500-740000 GCA_911728415.1 Lagocephalus sceleratus | reverse complement strand
ATACTACTGGTGGGTGGGCTTCAACTCCAGCCGGCATCTATGTAGAAAAGTACAAAATACGACAAGTCTTGAGCCCAAACAGAGCAGGACCTTCTAGAAAAAATAGAGAGGCAGCCGGTAAGGTGGTGTCAACAGCGACTTTTGCTGCAGAATTGAATGCAGACGTTGCTAGTGCTTGCTTAGCGTTTTGAGCATTTCACATTTTAAGGTTCAAAGTATACACTTTGTATGTTGAAGGTAAAGAGGTCTGACGTTTGCGTGTTTATTTGCCCTTGCATTTGTTTGGAGTCTGGTTGAATTTAGTAGAGAATGTATACATTGTTTCCTTCTGAATTGCTTTGAAAGTGATTGGCACCTATTGCCCAGTAAGTATTGGCCAAACTCCACTTGTAACATAAAAGCAAGGAAAGAGAAATGTGAATTGAGTGTAATCCAGCTAAGCGTGTGTAAAGATAGGTGTATTGGTTTAAAGTGGAGATTAGTGTGTAGCAGCGCATTAGTGAAGGTGACAATAAGTATTTTAGCATGGAGTTCCAAGTCCAATATTGGCCGGAGTGAAGCAGACGGCCGTGCCTTTGGACGAGAGTGAAAAAGCTTACGGCACCTGGTATTCCCAGGCGGTCTCCCATCCAAGTACTAACCAGGCCCTATCCTGCTTAGCTTCCGAGATCAGACGAGATCGGGCGTTTTCAGGGTGGTATGGCCGTAAGCGAGAGCAGCAGCAAAAAAAGGCCCTTTTCAACACATGCCAGGTATTTGCAGACGTCACACTGCACCACAACTGGGGCTCCTTGCTTCTATTCATGCTGCATTGCTCCAGAAAAAATCTACAAAGTTACTAGTGTGGACAAGTTCACACCAACACATTAATGCCAAAACAAATGACAAAGACACTGGCTTTTGCCATAAACAACCTGCCTTTCCTATGGCCATGGAGCCTGTCTAATGCAAATCTCAATATTCATCTTGCAGCATTTCAGGGCATTGCCAGCTTTTCACAAGGACACCTACATAAAAACAGGCCCTTCACGTGCCCACCTCGCGCTTACGGCCATACCACCCTGAAAACACCAGATCCCGTCTGATATCGGCAAGCCAAACGGGGCGGGCCCTGGTTGTTCCTCGGATGGGACACCGTCTGGGAATACCAGGCGGCGTAAGCTTTTGGCACTTCTGGGCCATGACCAGTAGAGAACAGTGTTGCCGCTCTTAATTTCAAAGGCACATGTCATTGTCTGTCCAATAGAAATTACTCTTCTACACTGTCTTTGTTGTTGTTGTTGTTGTTGTTGTTGTTGTTGTTTTGTAGTTATATGGTGACAATTCAGAAATTGCAGATCTTTTCAATCTTTTTCAAACAAACTGCACAATAAGATGTATACTTTCTTCATTAAACACACACACACACACACACACACACACACACACACACACACACAATGAATATTATTTCCCATATCAAAGGATCAGAAATAAAAGGCTTGAGGTTTGATCCTTCAATGGACAAGGATCAAAGGGAACTGGGTTGGAGGCAGCATGCTTTATTATAGCTGCCTCTATACTACTGGTGGGTGGGCTTCAACTCCAGCCGGCATCTATGTAGAAAAGTACAAAATACGACAAGTCTTGAGCCCAAACAGAGCAGGACCTTCTAGAAAAAATAGAGAGGCAGCCGGTAAGGTGGTGTCAACAGCGACTTTTGCTGCAGAATTGAATGCAGACGTTGCTAGTGCTTGCTTAGCGTTTTGAGCATTTCACATTTTAAGGTTCAAAGTATACACTTTGTATGTTGAAGGTAAAGAGGTCTGACGTTTGCGTGTTTATTTGCCCTTGCATTTGTTTGGAGTCTGGTTGAATTTAGTAGAGAATGTATACATTGTTTCCTTCTGAATTGCTTTGAAAGTGATTGGCACCTATTGCCCAGTAAGTATTGGCCAAACTCCACTTGTAACATAAAAGCAAGGAAAGAGAAATGTGAATTGAGTGTAATCCAGCTAAGCGTGTGTAAAGATAGGTGTATTGGTTTAAAGTGGAGATTAGTGTGTAGCAGCGCATTAGTGAAGGTGACAATAAGTATTTTAGCATGGAGTTCCAAGTCCAATATTGGCCGGAGTGAAGCAGACGGCCGTGCCTTTGGACGAGAGTGAAAAAGCTTACGGCACCTGGTATTCCCAGGCGGTCTCCCATCCAAGTACTAACCAGGCCCTATCCTGCTTAGCTTCCGAGATCAGACGAGATCGGGCGTTTTCAGGGTGGTATGGCCGTAAGCGAGAGCAGCAGCAAAAAAAGGCCCTTTTCAACACATGCCAGGTATTTGCAGACGTCACACTGCACCACAACTGGGGCTCCTTGCTTCTATTCATGCTGCATTGCTCCAGAAAAAATCTACAAAGTTACTAGTGTGGACAAGTTCACACCAACACATTAATGCCAAAACAAATGACAAAGACACTGGCTTTTGCCATAAACAACCTGCCTTTCCTATGGCCATGGAGCCTGT